>PVIC010012069.1:0-40327 GCA_004025085.1 Thryonomys swinderianus
TGGTAGCTCACGCCTGTAATCCCAGAACCCGGGAGGCAGAGACAGGAGGACTGCTGAGTTCCAGGCTTGCCTGGGCTACATAGTGAGCTCAGAGCCAGCCTGAACTACAAGGTGAGACCCTGTCTCAAAAAAGAAAAAAATAAAAATAAAAATTTCTACACAAGAGGGTTATGTTATGACATCATCAGTGTCTTTACTAATCAGTCACTTTATTGTTTTTATTTCCCAGTCAAATTTTATAGATTTCCAGTCCCCACGTGGGAAGGCAGCAGATTCCTGCCCTGTACATTCTCAGTCTTCTACTCTGGAAGACTGCTATAGAGTCTACCATTCCAAGTCCAGTGAAAAGGAAAGTCTCAGGAATCAAAAATTAAATATTATTTCAATCTTGCTACATTTTGTCCCTGAAATTCACCCATCAGTCTGCAATGCTCCTCTGGTAAAATTTCCCAAGGAATCAAGGAGGTAGCTGGTTTATAGAAAGTAACAACGCATGTCAGCCAAAGAAATAAAGCACAAGAAATGATCAGGCCTGCAGCTGGGAAATAAGTACATTTGAAAGCTGGTATGGGGTTGGTACAACCCTTTAATGTATCTTCAAACAGTTCATAAGGTCCAAAACAACAGGTAGCCTCTGTCACAGGTCTGTTTTCACTGGTTCTTTTAAAAGAGTTGTTCTACAGTTGTCTGAATGTGAATATGCACAGAAAAGAAAGTCTTGATTTGAAGCCCTTGAATGAATAAAATGCTCAGATAGCTACTTAGACATAATTAAAAGTTGAAAATGAATTCAGTTACAGTGATCAAAAACAAGAAATTTGCCAACTAATTTTATGTCTATCAAACCTTTTCATGTTAAATGGCTAAATACATGGGAGTATGAACAAAATGTAAATAAGATCAGCAGGCAATCAATTATTATTTAAAGCATTCTATAGATTCTGTTCAGTAGCATCCTCAATATGACATACAATTGAAAGGAAATACTATATTAGTTCTAAGTTCAAGTAAAATGTTTTGTGCAGATTAACTGGACATATTTTGAAAAACACATTGACATTTGTGAAGGCAGATCAGATGCTAGTGGTCTCTTTTTTCCACTAGTTGTAAAAAGTTTTGAAAGAAGGTATTTTTGTGACTTATCTGTTAAAACTAGTAGTATTGAGAAGAATAAGGTGTTCTCCAAGAGCCAATATGAGAGGTTTTCTTTGGGTAGCAATGAAAAAATACTCAACTATAGAGCAGAACAGATTTGAATTAATTAGGGAAAGAGTCTTTGCAAGAATTAGACAAGCAATGGGTTGGAAAACAAAAATAAAAGAGGTTGGAATTTCATCCTTCAAGTTGAAATGTTCCATCTTCTCTGTGACTCAGAACAATCTAGCATATTACAAGAGAAGAGGACATAAGGTTCTAGAGTCTGTCCTATTCTCAACTCCCAGAAAACTTTGGCTGACTTACGGTTAACTGAGATCATTAAAATTCTCATTGTTAATATTTGCTTCAGTGAGCCAATGCACAGAGGTAAAAGCATAGATCTTGTATGATTGAAAACCAGTTGATAGCTATAAAGAAGAAATGTTCTAGAGGGGAATATTCATTAACAAGAAATATAAAAAGATACATTACCTTTGTACATTTGTAACAATTTTGTTTGAAAGATGAATGTCTATATTGCCAAGAAAAATGTTACAATGCTACAAAGTATTTTAAAAAATGATTTGGATTGAAATATATTTCTCACATGTGTGGAGCAGACCCTGCTGGAGACTTTTCAGGCCTGGAGATCTGCACTGGGTGCTGCACCAACTAGCAGTTGCGAGATCTGCACTATGCCAAACAGTGCTGCCCAGCTCCCAAGATGGTCTGCGACCTCTGGATCGCTGCATTGGGATGCCTGATTGAGAAGGTAAAGGACCTCTGACTTGGACCCCTGACCTCTGTTCCTCAAGCTGGCAACATGTTGTTTTCCTTCCTGTTCCTGTGTAGGTTCGGACTAAATTTGAATAGAGTTAACTGTGTGCTAGTTGACATCCATCTCCTGTTTGTGTACTGCTTTCCCAAATGCTTTGTTCCTGTTTTTCTTCTCCTATAAGAAAAAATGTAACCATTTTTGAGGCCATGTTGGCCCTCTGAAAAAGTATAAATACAACCTGCTCAATAAACGGGTGCCTGCTCAGTATTGACTGAGAGGTCCTCCCGAGCCCATTTTCCTGTCTTCTTCTCTTTTCTTAATCAGTGCCCCTCGACTTCACGACCCCGCTGTTTTGTCCGGCTGGCTCCGGCACTCACATGCTTCCCATGAAACTTTACCTCGGGATAAATACCAGCCATTTATTTCATTGTTGGATAAATGTCAGTGCTCACTACAGCGTTACTTTTATGGGTGTTAGTGATTTCTTGAGGAGTCTTCATTTATTTGGAAAGCTCATAGTTTGATATTGCTTTTCAATGGGTTAAAATATGATGTGATGAAGAAGGAAGTCCCCAAGTAAACTACTATTTTTAATTTAATGACATTTTATTAATAACCTCCTTGTACTATATAGGTGGGCTCAATTGTTTAAAAAAGGCTTCAGCTCTTAATTGGACAGTTAATCCTATTTTTTGCATGGCTAGTCAATTTAGTACAGTAGGAATCAGAGCAAGTGCTCACTGAGTGAATTAGTTGAGGTATTTACCTTATTTGCACCCATTAGGTCAAGCCGAGTGGTCCCAGCATGCACACTGTCAGATCAGCCTTGTGGACTGAAAGAATGAACAGTTATTTTTGAGCACTCAGAAATTTCATTTTTTTCCTAAGTCCTTTTAATAAAGACACATGCAAAAATATCCTTAAAGAAGACATCTTTCCTTTTTTTAGAGAGGAAGTCTTTTCTATAAAATCTATGATATATTATTTGTACTTATGTATTATTAGATTTTTTGGGTTTCCAGATGGTATCACAAAAGAGTAGTTCATGCAGGTAGAATTGCTAAAAAGTGAGGAAAGTTACATGATAGAGAATTGGGAAGCCCTGGAGAAAAGCATGCTGACTTCAGAACTTGACACGAGTCTACTTTGAGAAGCAAAATTCTACAGACAGAAGAGTTCTAGAATTTCTTACAAAAGATCTGTAACAAATGAAAGGAACACTATGTCACATACACAAGGACTTCCTGCCCATTGTTAATCATATTCATCTTGTTAAAAGGGCTTTATCCTGAAGTGAGTTTGAGCCTCCAGGTTTATCTTGGGGTGGATTCAAGTGAATAATGAGTAATTTGATATATGTATCAGTTGGAGTTCTCTAAAGGAACAGAATCAATAGAAAATATTGACCTATATGATTATGCAAGGGGATTTATGTAGATTTACAGGAAGCGGGACAGTTCATAATGGTTCCACTCTAGAGAGCTAGAAGAACCAGAAACTGAGTGAAAATAGAAGCCACCAAAGAAGGGTGATATAGGACAGAGAACCTTTGAAAGATCTAAGACCTGGGAGCTCAATGGAGGGCTGTCAGAGCAAGCCTGCCATGGCAGGCTGAAGAAGCAGCAGCACTGGAGACTGATGTCTGACGGTGATGGTGAGGACAAGAGCTCATCAAAAACGGGAACATTTCTTTAATTTTTATTCTTTCCAGGCTACAATACTGTTGGCTGGTATTGCCTGTGTATGGCCTGGGTCTTCCTCCTTCAATTTGCTGGCCTACATATGACTGTACACTAAAACATCCAGAACTGTGCTTTACAAATTTACAAGGCATTTCTTAATCCATTCAAGTTAATATATCTTGGTTAATGGTCAAAAAATAATCTTTGGGATAGTAAGGAACAGAAATAATTGGAATTTATCTTGTGCATGGATTAATTCAGACTGTAAAGTTATAAATGCTTATCTAATGAATCTAACACTGGATAAGCTTCCCAGTATGGCTGATCTTCCTGTCCTTTCAGTGAGGTTTGACCAAGACTTACTTTGCAGGCTAATATTTAGAAAATAGAATAAGGGATATAGTAATAGCACCATGTTTTGTGTTCCTCATTCTGAATCTCCCTATGTTAATCTGTAAGAGTTTTAAAAACTGGCAAAAGCCTAGCCTGATGTACTGAGTATATTTTAGACACCATTTTCTGCTTTAGTACCTTTAGTTCAATGACCATGGTGATATACAAAGAGTGATTGAAAAATATAGCATATTTAAATTTTAATAAAGTATTAAAATGAAAAACAGTGCCATTAATCTTCAGAATAGCTCCCTTTGCTTCTAGAACAATTTTCCCTTCATGCTTGCTACTTGCTGAAACATGTCAGGAAGTCCTCTTTCATGAGTGTCTTCATTATGGTCTCGTGGGTGGCTTGGTATTCTGAATGGGTTTAAGACATGTATTTCTCTGTCACTTTGACTTTGGGGAAGAACCAGAAGTTGCACAGTACGAGGTGCAGTGAATAAGGTGGCTGAGCCCCATCAAAATGTTTTTATGAGTCTACCTTCCCACTGGATAGCTTTCAGCAATAGCACTCACTGAATTTTTTAATCACCCTTCATAAAGATACTAAAGAAAGTGGATTTCCAGAACTGCTAGAGACTATAACAAAAACTATGGGATAAATGTGTTTGAAGTGAGGGGAATTAATGGTAGTATGTCTTTTGCAATCATACTTTTTATTTTAAAAATTTATGGTGTATTTTGATCACAGATCATATGAAACGTGGGGCTGTGGGTCTATAAGAATGGGAATGGGAAGGGATGGTTTGATCCTAACCTCCACGTACCTGCTCCAGAACTGTATAGTTTGATGAGATCTGGGTGGATGAAGGAAGCTCTATTGACATACCTTGTAGTCAAAGCTCTTTGTTTTGCCTTTTTTTTTTAATCACAAGCATGTGTCCATCATCCAGCTCATATTTAATTTCATTTGTCTATGTCTGCAGTACATAGTGGTTATATTCATTGTGGGGAATTAGTACGTGCACATAGCACATCTTCATTGTCTTCACTCCTCCCCTGCCTCATTTAGAGAACAACTGATTAGGCAAATTTACATTAATTCAAGAACTGCTCTGAAATGTACAAAAACTACATTTAAAAATTTGTCACACTCCCCTCACTCCCACCCCAATTTTTTTTTTTCTTTGCGGAGAAGAAGCTGTAAATGTTTTGTAGCTGCCAGCCCCTGTTTCCTATGGAAACCTGGGGTGCCGATCTGTACAGACCCTGTTCTTGGGGGCTGCAGAGCTCTCTTGCTCTGTGCTATGGGGGCTTCCCCTTGTGCTCTGCGTGTACCCTCCCCAGTTTAGGGGTCTCTAGGGGCAGTGGCCATGTTCTTCCCTGGGGGGGCCCATGCCCCTGTCCTTGGACTCTGTGCCTGGAACCCTGCCTCATCTCCTGTCCCTGCTGGACCCTGTGGGTCACCTTCCCACCCTGGTGTCTGGAGGCTCCAGTTGGCTGGCCAGGATGGTGAGGGTTGGGCCCTTCTTGGGCTGGACTGTACATATGTTAATAGGGCAAACTCAACACATTTATAATTGTGATTAAACTTTATTGTACAAAAGAATTTGTCACAAATGATACCAGCTTATATTTATGAGATGCTCACTAAATGATACCAGCTTATATTTATGAGATGCTCACTAAATACTGGGACTGCTGTAATCACAGTTTAACATTCAAGGAAGCTGAGCACATTGCTTGCCAACCTGTACTGCTAGTCACGGTTCAAACACAGGCCTGAGCACTTCTGTACCCCATGGGGCACTGCTGGACCTACTTGTATATGATTAAGTAGATTTTGGTTTGGTTTGGAAATACCAAATCTCAGAGATAAATCTGACTTTTTCTTCTCCTTTACCTATAAAGTCCCTTTATTCTAACTCTTCAGATATTTCTATTCTCTAACTCAACTTTCTCTCTTCACTGCCATTATCCAAAGGCAGGTCTTATTCCCTTTCTGAATTATTGCTACCAGCTCCTGAATGTTCTTTCTGCCATCTCCCAATCCTCGGCATTTGAGAAACACTTGAAAATATTGACCGCTGTTATTATCACCACAAGGTGGGCACATATATATCATGTTTCATGTACCAGAATCTATACCTTGTTGTACCAAAGTGAAATGGTGGAGAAGTAGCTGGTGAATTAAGAGACCAACATTTTATACAGATAGTTCTCAAACTCATTTGCAGTTGAGACATACAAGTTAGCTTATCTTTACCAGTTAAAATGCTTAATTGTCTTCACTGAACCGAGCTTGTGCTCAGCAAAGAGTAAAAGATGACAATGGGAAGAACACACTGTAATGTGATTTTGATTCCCAGATTAAAAAGCAATGCTTACACTGTTTTTCCTGTTGCTTCACTCAGTTTACAGGTGTTTTTGATGACCCTTGGGCCTCTAGAAGAACAAAAGAATAGTCTTGGTGTCTACCTGGGTGCCAGTTTCACTTCTCCAAACAACTCAGGTTCAATCTGCACCTCATTCAAGAATATGCTGAATGTTACCAAGAAAAATGGAATATACACCTTTCTCAGACCCCTGAATGTATATCTGGAAATAAAGAAAAATGTATTCCAGAGATGGGTATGCAAAGTCTCCACTCATTTCTGAAAAATAATTTTCAGGCTATTTATAGAAATTAGTTCCAGTCATAAAATTTTAGATTGACTCCTCTAGTGAACTTCAAAATCTCCTAACTCATGCACCCTAAATAAGATGCTGTGCAAACATATGTTACCTCAACCTGATGCTTTTGCACCTTTCTGGGCTGGCAGCAGAGATCCTGGGATGGTGGACACATAAATAGACCTTTAGAAAGCTTCTCAAATACCACCAGAATCGTTCTATCTTTTGATCAAAGCTTAACTTAAAAGTTAAATAAGCACTTGCAGCAAGTGAACTGAATCAGAAATATTGAAAACTATTAATTCTTATCAATTAATGGAACAGTTTGAGAAGAAAGGAGAGAGAGGGAAAGAGGTTGAGGAAGAAACATTCTTAACCAGAATGAGGAAGAAAGTCAAAGTCTGAGAAATCATGTTAGACTAATATTTTGTTTTAGATGTGAGAGACTTAAAAGTATTTCTTAAAAATATATCAGATAGGGCAAAAGAAAACTCACCTAACCTCTGCCTATCAGACAGATATCCACATGCGCTAAGTAGTTTTTAGTGAGATGGGTCTAATGGTGAATAAGAAGACAGTGAGAGGAGGCTGACACTTGAAAGGTCTTTGACAGTCTGTGGCTGATTGCTGATAGTGTTAGAATAGACTTATTATCAGCTTCTATGCACCTTATCAGAGTGAACATGCCTCTTTGGAAATTAAAGTATGTGGAAAAGGACATCTTGTATTTCGTTTTTGATAGTTTTTCCTAAAATACACATTTTTTTTTAAAGGAGAAACTCCTTATCATTTAAAGTACTTTTTCTACTTGATTGAGTTCTCTTTCTTCCCTTATGCAAGGGGGGGTTGTAAACCCATGAAATATCCAAGGATAGTCAGAAGCATATTGTTGATATTATTCAACACTAGCATAGGAAAATCAGAGCCGAGTGCTGTAGGTTTGAAACAAGGAGTTTTATAAACCAAAAGGAAAACACAAACAGCAGGGATTTTTTAAGCTTTCTTTGTTTGTTCCTTTGTTAATATCTTGCTCTGCTAGGTTTACAAATCCTAAATAAATAGAAATTAGTGCTCCTTCCTTTGCAGTCCATTTGCTTTAGATGTTTGCCTTGAGGGACATTTGTGTATTCTGCTAATGGCTGCAGCGGAGTGCTGTCTCATTTTCATTCTGGCAAAAAAAAGGCCGTCTCCATGGTTACAGTTTCATTTGCTAGAGAGAAACTGATGGCTGTTAGTGATCCCATCATAAGCAACTTCTGTCAGATTTCTTATCAAGTAGACATATTTTGACAAAGTGAAAGATAACACCGTAATAAGAGAACTGAGTTGCTACTCTATGTAATGAACCATTTAACATTAAATGAAATGTGAAACCACATTTTAAAACCTGAAGGTGGGGAGAAAAAGTAATATTTATAATTTACACATATACACAAAAGGAATATTCCATAGTAGAGTAATGATAGCTTGTTTTCTTTCTGTTGTCACAGTAACTCTGGCAAGATAATATTGATTTGTACAGGGGTCCAGGAAACCCTCTAGCGGCCATTCAGAGCTTGCTAGAAGGATGCTGAGCTTTGGTTTTGACCATGTACTTTGGTGGAACCCAAGGCTCTGCTAGGAGCCAAATGCCAGGGTAGTGGGTCAAAATAGTTTCATGAAAGACCTAGCATATCATTTTAACTGCGATAAACTGTAATTTGTTCTGTTTTGAAGAAGAGGGATTCTGGTCCCAAAGTGGATTGTGGAGATCATTTGAAACACCTTGGTTAAGAGACCTGTAATGTTTCTAAAAGATGACCAAGATGATACTTCATTGAGCCAAGAAATGTAGCACTCCCCATTCATGCATCAGCAGCCACAAAAGGACTAGTTCACACATAAAGGGCTGGGGAGGGAGTCAAGGATAGAAACATATGGATTTAAGGCCAAAGAGGAAGCTCCTGAAAGCATGATGTACAATGCTGTGGATCAGGCATTCAATAGAAACAGCCAGTCTTCTTTTCATAAATTTAAACATAGACACTAATTTAATAGGCAAACCCTCAAACAAAAAGTCTTATATGTATTTTTTTCTGACATATACAATTTGACTCTGTCTTATCTTGCGATGTAAATCAAGCAATGATAAGCAGAGTAGATGCTTTGTTTAGAAGCGGAAAAAAGACAAGCTACTCATATGAAAGATAGTGGATAGATGTTCACAAAATTACTAGCCTGCTGTCACAGGGAAATGGAACTACTAGTTACAACTGCCTCTGAAACAAATTTTATAGATTTGAGTTATGGTGAAGAGAAACTGCTGAAGCAATTCTATGATATTCTGTTTCTTGTTTCTGTCCTGATCTTTACTGCAAAGGAGTCAAAATTATGAGGAAAAACACAATTTTGAAGTATATGCTCTAGCATTTTTACTTTTACATGAGGAATGCTATTTATTTTCTTGGTTTTGTTTTATGTTTTATCTTATCAAAGAGAGTGATAATGTGATTAGGGAGTGTAAACTCATCCCAGAAGTATCCTGACGAATTTACTTTTTTTCAAACACAAGTTTTTCCAATATCAACTGTGTTTAGCTGTGATAACAACATATGTGTGCCTATGAAATGCAGTAAATCATGAGTTTAGTGTAGTATAGAGAATCATAAGACTATTAGAAATAGAAAACTGTGTTTCTAAAACTGTGTAGTGACAATTACATACTTTAGAAATCAATTGTGTGTGTGTGTGTGTGTGTGTGCACGTGCTCACGCGTGTGATCTGCTGGGGTTCAAACCCAGGAATTCACATATATTTGTTTATAATTTTGAAATTACTGATCATTATGTTCTTCTCTGAAACACAGTGTTGCAAGAAGCTTAAGTCATTCGGTATCTGCACCTTTTAAAATCCATTTTCTAACCCTTATAACCAACACTGCAGAGTGACATAGTGTGTTTAATGAACAAAATGAAATTCCTATTGGTGTTGCCAAGGGAAGCCTAAAACTCATGCATCCATTTTCCTTGTAAGGTTTCAAAGAATTTTTCTTCTTAATCAATCTAATTTAAAAGAAATGTCTTATTTTTCACTCTGTGGCAAACAAAACAGGAATCTTGGTTTGCAAGCACATGTTATATTATGTTATATTACAGCACAAGAGATCAAATCAGTTTGTGAGCATTACTTTGCGTTCATCTGTGTTTGGCTGATGAAACAGAAACAAATTCAAGATATAGAGCTTGTAGTGTATTTTTACTCTGTTACAAAGTAAAGTTGTTTCTGAAGAGATTAATGTTAAGCCCAATGTTCCTGGCCACATAAAAGAAATAGGAAATTCTCAGTGAAAGAAATAATATTTTAGTGAAAAAAAAACAAGAAAATAGTGTCATGGTACAGTATCTACAGGTATGATATCTACAGGTATGATTTGCCTCAAGGATATCTGCTCTTGGTATGATCTCCAAAGGAGGAGTTACTAAAATAAAAATGATCATTTTAATATTTCTTTCAAACAGAGAGAGGAATTCCACTCCAAAAAGGTCCCCAGGTATGACTATCCTTAATTTTAAAGTAAACCTGTTGGTAAATATTTGTATTGGTAAATGGGAAATCAATTTATTACAAAGAGAAAATACACATTTAAAGAGAAAGTTTAAATCTTTGGAGATACTAAAAAATTCTTCACAATTATCATATTATCATGGCATTTTCCATTTAACCCTATTTAATTATATTTTCCAGTTTTATAGATTATTTTTGAAAGTTTTATATACATTGGCAAGTCAGTTGGAAGATACAAATATTTCCCAAATATCCTTGCTCTCTCATATGCATAGACTCCCCATAATCCACATCTTAGGTAAAGTGGTATAGTTATTACAATTGATGCACTTATTTTGACACGTTATTATCACTTACAATTGAACATGTGCCTTAGGGTTCACTTTTTGTATTTTCCATGCTATACACTTGAACATGTATGATGACAAGCATCCACCAGGATAGTACTATAAGAGTAGTTTTGTGGCCTAGAAATGCTTTGTGCTTCACCTCTTCACCAAATCAGCCCTTCTTTCCTTACTCCTGACAACCACCAATCTTCGTGATCTTCCTACTTTTACCTTTCCTAGAATGTCCTAAAGTTGGAATTGTACAGGATTTAGCATTGTCAGGTTTTCATTGAGCATTGTCTTTAACTTTGCAATGCATATTTAAATTTTATGCATATCTGTTCATATCTAGAGCTCAATTTTTACACTGGTATTCCATTGTCTGAATCACTACACACAGTTTATCTGTTCATCTCCATAAGGACATCTTACTTGTTTCTGAGTTTGACAATTATGAAAAAAAGCTGCTATAAACATTTGTGTGTAGTTTTTTGAGACTTGTTTTTAACTCCTCTGAGTAAACTCCAAGAGCCACCATTGATGGATCACATGGTAAGAGTATTTCAGTTGTCTAAGACACTGCCAGAGCATCTTTCAGTGTGGCAGTCCAGTCTTCATTGCCATCAGCACCAAATGAAAGTTATTGTTTCTCCATATCTTCACCACCATTTGGTGTTGTCAGGGTTCTGGATTTTGGTCATTCTGATAGATGTGCAACCATATCTCACTGTTGTAATTTGTATTGTCCCACTGGTGTGATGTAGAACAGCTTTTTGCATGTTACCTTGCCATCTGTCCATCGTTTTGGGTGAGTTGTCTGGTAAATTAAATCCCTTAAGTTTTAAGGTAATAAGAAACCTCTCTTTAATATCAGTTTTAGTTAATTTTACAATAATGTTTCTATACATGTATTGTCAGAAATATATACAATACCTTTAATATTAAAATATTATTAAAAAGGAATTTCTAAGTGTTTTTTTTGGTTGTTGTTGTTTTTGAGACAGGGTTTCGCTTTGTAGTTCAGCCTGGCTCTGAGCTCACTATGTAGCCTAGGCAAGCCTCAAACTCAGCAATCCTCCTGTCTCTGCCTCCCGAGTGCTGGGATTACAGGCGTAAGCCACCACACCCAGCAATTTCTAAGTGTTTTTAAAAAGTATTTTCCAAATGATCTTTAGAAATATCTCACTTTAAATAATTTTAAATTTAATTAGTTCTTTATCAGATAACATTCAAAGCAACTCACATTAAAGTTAAACATGAAAATTAGTTTTTCAGGATCAATATCCTTTGTTTCCTTTCACGTCTGTGGATTGAACCCATGGGTTCATACTCTCAAGCAAGTGTGCTATACGTTGAACTGTTTCTCCAGTCTTTTACATTTTTTTAAAAAAATTAAGACAAAAATCACTAAATTTCAATTAGTTTCCATTTTAAGATCCTCTTGCTTCATCCATCTAAGTAGTGAGGATTACAGGCATGCTTTCAAGATTAGTATTTGTAAGGTTTCAAAACTGTATCATATTATGTATTATAATATGTATTATGTTAGTATGTATTATATTATGTATTATAATATGATATTCTAAAACATGAACAATTCATCCATATTTTTTCATAAAATTTCCTTGGTCAATTTGTTCTACTCATCTTTAAACCTATGAATATATAACATAGTATACATAAATTTGAATAAGCATTTTATCATACACAGTGATGTGCTGAAATTATTTGCTATCACTGATGTGACCATTCCATGTTTTTGGATATTTGGACCATCTTCCTGGCTTCAGTGTTATGAATCCCTCTGCACTAGACATCCTGTTGCATACAGGTTGTTATTTCTATTTGATGATTTCCACCCCAAAAATTCCAAAGGTGAGATTGTAAAAAGAAGCATACAAAGTTGCTGCTTAAAATTTTTTATTTTAAATATTTATTTGTTGTTTTTGAATTAATTAAATTTTCTTTTGATGTTGTACTTTGATTTTTAATTTCTTTAAAATTGTATTTGGTGAAGGCAGATTAAAAAAAATGTTTTAGCCTCTAGCTGATGAATTTTATGTCTCTCTAATAGTATTGAGTGTTAAGGTACAACATGTACAATATATAAATATTTTCTATTCTACTGATTTCACAAGAAATGATTTTTGTATTTTTAATGTATTTGCTGTAAAAGCTTTGTGGTTTATGTCTTCTTAAAATACTGCATAGGCTTATGTTCTCTGCATGTGACTCAAACACAAATTAGTGTATAGCTGCTTTCAGTAGTAATAGATGTCTACTTGTGGTAACAGAATGATGATTTTAAAAGTTTCTTGCTGCTTGAAAAATTTAATCCACTACATCATTATTTAGTATATGTGATGCCACAGTAATCACACCTATTATGTTAGAAGAATTCTCGTTCAGATTCCATAAACTCAAAAAATAAGGAAGCAAAATTTAAGCTGCATCTAAATACTTGGAAATATTAAGTTAATGATATCATTAGAATCTGGAAATGATTGGTTCATGGTCATAGATATGTCATTTCCTTATAAGTCCTGTGTCAAAAACATTTTACAATCCCACTGTCTAATAAAGTCCAAGTAAGTTTATTAATAATCATATGTGTCTCTATCAAGTATCTTAGCAAAATGAGGAGTGTTTCATAGCACATAGCATCCTCTAACAGAATGTACTATTCTAAAGATATGTTTTCAGGATGGAAGATTTGATTCCCATCACACATGACTTTCATTAAGCCATAAGGTTGTATATGTTTATTATAATTATGGTTTGCTAAATAAAAACTTTATTCACATTTTCAAAGTATCACAGCAACAGAAGATCAATATGCAAGAGGGAATTTGGGGTTTGGCAAATTATTTTTCATTCTCAAACAGAAAGGAAATAATGAGAACCAATGGATCCAAATATAGCTGTC
Organism: Thryonomys swinderianus; assembly: GCA_004025085.1. Lineage (NCBI taxonomy): Eukaryota > Metazoa > Chordata > Mammalia > Rodentia > Thryonomyidae > Thryonomys > Thryonomys swinderianus. The sequence goes on from PVIC010012069.1 coordinate 13,405, forward strand.
TGAATTATAACTTCACAAGGACTAAAATGTCTTTTAAATAAGCTAGTCCTTAAACCAGTTCTGCAGCCAACATTACAAATAGTCAGTCTATTTTAATTTTGCTTTTCTAAACCAAACTTTTGGAGTTTGGCTTTTCATCAAGGAAAATAAAACGATGTTGAGCCAGAAGCACCTGTGGTTTGCCTACTCTGACTTCTGGCTGAAATTGAGAAATTACTTGATGGTTTCCACTTATTCTGCTTAATTCCTCCATCATCATGAACAATGGTTCCTATTTTATTGAATTCCAAACAGCTGGAGAAACATATTAGAAAGTTAATTATCTCAATCAGCAAAAGTAAAATTGAGATAATGTGAAAGATACACATTGGTAATGTTTACTAAAAGATTGCTCACAAACAAACCATCAAACAAGAGAGGATAATATTGAAAGAGTATCCAAAGCATAAAGCAAAGTACTAACCAGACTAAACAAGTTAATGTATGAGAAAAACTCATAGAAATTGGGATGATGTCAATGGCCGGAATACAACAGAATTTGGGAAAACTAAAAAAAAAAAAAAAATCAGTGATATAATAAGGGGCAGATCTTTCTTCCTGCAAAGTTCAACTTGCTATAAAATATCTGCAGAATTTTCCAGTTTTGTTCCTTTAATATGAATTGTTTAGAAGTGCACAAATAAGCCCAATTTCTCTATGGATTTCTGCTTTCCCTCTAAAACATATGGATAGAGAGAATTTTATGAATCTCTCTTTATGTTCTGTGTATCTGCACAGTAAAAAGTGGTGTTTTATACAGTTCTGTATTATTAAAAATTATGGAAGCCACAAAAGTGAGAACGTTACTTCTAATTCCTTATACTATCTGTTAAGACTGTAAATTAAAATCCAATTTCATGGATCTTTGTTTTCTTCAAAATTATCTTGAAAGCACTATGACTTTAAATGCAGGCACCTTTCCTTCCTAGCTAAAAGGTGATCACTTTTCTGTCTCAAGTTGCACTTGCTGCAGCCATAATGAAAAAGTGTAAGGTACAAAAATAGAAACTGGGTGGTATTAACAGATGTGGTCTCATCAGGGTTCCATTTGTTAAAGAAAACATTGAATATTAATTAAAAGTTAATTAGAACTAATTGCCAATTAGAAAAAAGTAATTTGAAGCCACCCACAGCCTATTATTATTACATATGAGAATCCTGTACACCCAGGCCTGCTGAACATGTTACCTTTCCTTCCTCTAAAATCCCTATTTTGCCCCATTATGTTACAGTTAACTTGCTGTATTAAACCCCAGATTATGGTGCCCAAACACACAAGTGCATCATTTACAGGATGCTGTCAGGAAGCAGGAGTAAGTATTTTATAGTGTGCTGCAGAAACCAAGGAATTGAAAAATCAGTATAACAAAAGGAGTAGTTTTGTGAAATTAAAGATGGTACATTCTCAATGGTGTAGGACTGGGTCAAGTGTCTCCCACATGTACCATCCTTCTAGCCACTTCCTCTGACTTCAGTTTAGAGATCCAGAATCCCTGAGAGGCTTATATAGAGGATCATGTTCCAGTGGCGCTAAGGGGCTCATAATCCAGGTTAACTGAGAATACAAAATCTTCCTATCTCATCTATAACTGAGTCACCTACAAGTGACACACAAGGTGAGCTCAAGAATCGACACAGGATGAATTTCAGGCATTAAAAAAATCCATTAAGGGATCCCTTTTTCCTACTGAGGTTGAAACTGATATGAAATGTGACTGAAACTGGCTGCTGTTTTGCCAGTAGGCATAGGTAACACCCAGAGGTGGGCTGGAAAGATGGGGGCTCTTAGACCACTTGGACTCAAAGCTGGGCTTGTCTAGAATCTGGCAACTAATTGCTGAAGTTAGTTTGAGTGAAATATCTAGTCTTTTATAGCTGAAAATCCTATTGATTCACACAATATTTTAAAGATATATTTTAAAGTGGGTAGACATGGTAATACTGTATAATAGTATTTCCCTTAGAGTTGGGCAAAATCTCACCTTCCAGAATCATTGTTGGCGCTCCCTTCTGGGGTTTACTCTAAAAATTCCATGTTGACCCACTTAAAGATGACTGGGTTTATGCATTTTACCAGTGAGACTGGGCTATTTGCATTGACTCAGAGGTGGCAAGATTTAAATTGCTGACCTAACAGAAATCAATTTTCTTCAGGATTCTGGTCACAAACCAAACTGGATGAGAACCAAAGTAAGTTTCCCCACAAGGTCAATACTGAACCTACCCATTGAATTTGACTCGGTTTTCATCCACCTCGCTTTGCAACCAAACTGTGGAAAAAGTCAAGCTCTTGAACTGATGTACCATTTTTATTTTGTTTTAGAAAAGGAAACTTTAAGTATCAAATACAGGACTTTTTTTTCAAGAAAATTCTTTGGATTGGGTTTTTTTCTCTGTCCTCTTTTTTGTGCCTGAAATTTGCAACTCAACTCATTTAGCTACTGATAAGAAATTAATATTTTAATGTCCTTCTAGGCAACGATGTAGAAGTAGGTGGTTAACATGGATTTATTTCTCTTAGATTCTAGCTTTTATTTTAAAGTTCTTTTCAGACTTGTTATAAGGATTTATACAAGATATTAATGTATTAGAATGTAAAATGTGATCTCATAAAAATTTATCTTTTCACTTAGTTCCTAATAAAACCATTGGTTTGGTGTTTTGTTGACTTAAATAAACTAGCAATTTTAGTTCCTTTTAATGGCAAAACATGAAAATTGACTAGGAACAATACTGAACCTGCTAATATAGATTTGACTTCTGATTTAGAAATCTTTAAATAAAGAAATAAGGAAACCTCTAAAATTTTTAATTTTCAGATTGTGACCTTTTAAAAAAAAACCTGGACACTAATATTTAATGAGGTTTGAAAAATAAATTTAAAAGTGAGATTTTTATTTTTGAAATGTTTTTAGTTTAAATGCTGAACTGAGTCTGTATATTTAAAACTTGTCATTTATTAGTAGCATTATTAGTTTTAGCCTCCAGGCATTTCTCAGGTTACCCAATTAAATAAAATTCATACTAGAGAATCTGAAAATTTCACGTTAGCCTAAAAGCTCCATCAGTGTAGCTTAATTGTGGCAGAGAAAAGTTGTTAAGATTTTCAATAGGTCAGTAGTATTTCTACCTTGAAGCCTGTAAGAAATATCCAATCTTTAACTTCACAAAGGCAATGTGCATTTTTCCCAAGTTTCTCTAACACTGTGGCAAGATTCCATAAAAATTTTAATAATTGGGTTTCCAGACACAAACCACTTTCCAATGTTTTGTTTTTTAATTACATCTAGTTTAATTGTCAATTTCAAAGAAGGAAGAATCATTAAAAAGATTGATCAATCAGAATCTTAAGAAACATTCTGGAATTGAGAGAATTTAACCTTTGCAACTTTTCTCTGGGTATCGGATATTTTGCTTAATAATAAAAAAAAGAAATATATTCTCACATTAAAAAAACTGTTAAAATACACATGCACGATATTGCTGCATTTGTGCTTTTTAAAGAAACATTTGGAAAATTCTCCAGTCAAGAGACACAGCTCAAATTTGAGGTGTATTTCTGTTTTCAAAAAATATTTCTATTTTACACAATACTGATAAATCATATTCAAGTTTTATTTTTAGAATGTGTCTATGTGGAGATGCATTCACACAGTTTGATTTCTTATGAAACCTAGTCAGCGTCAGTTTCTCCACGTTGAGGAAAGGGCTGAGTGACACAGATAATGTAAAAAACAACAGATAACAACAGCTTCATTTAAATTTACGTCTAGGACACATTTTCTGTTACCCTTTTCCCCTCTCAGAACATTTATTTTCCTAATTATGTTTTACTCAGTGTAATCTTTAAATTAATTTGAATTCCCTGAGCTCTCAACTGGCAGGGAGAAGAATAAAAATTAGATTAAATAATAATGATCACTTGTATTCCTATACCACTTAATTTGTGATTGTGTTTGTTCACAAAAGGTGATTTTTGTTTTCACCAAGTTGTTCCCGCTCCCTTTTACAAGGTGGATAGAGAGCTGTACATAGTAATAATGATCCCAGTGTAAATGCAATGCCAAGGAAAATGGCTGTGTGGCTTAATGAAAACTCAGAACAGGAACGTGGAGATTCTTCTCGAATGCAGACAAAACGTTGAATTCCAAAGAGAGCCTGGTCTGGATTTGTGCGCAGGATTTGACGCTGGGGAAGCGTCCTCCTGCCGTCTCGCTCCTCGCACCTGTGCCAGGGACTGGCCAGAGCAAAGGACTGATGGGAGGCTGTGGACTCTGCTCCCCCAAGGCCCGCCAGCCCCCAGCTAAGGGCAGAGGGGCAGTGTGGAGCAAACAAGTGCGAGAAGCCAGTGAGTTTCTCACAAGAATTTTAACTAGAAAATAAAGAATTAACCAGTTAGCAGGACAGACACAGGAAAATGGTGTACAACTAGTGTGAAAACACGAACTTTTCCTTTTTAAATTTGCTTTTCCTTCTGAGGAAAGGACAAGTGAGAATGAGGGTCACGACGGGAACTGTAGCTGGTATTTTAGTGACAGCCCCCAACACACACGCACAGACACACTTTTGATGAAGGTAGATTTTTAAGACAGTATTTTGGAGAGCTGGTTATGGTATTTAAAAGCATCATTCCCAGGACTCTCAAACCCAAGTTAGTCCCTTAGATATTTATCATGCAGTTTTGGCATCTTTAGTCTGAACAGATTTAGTCACATTGTCTTTTTAATTTCTAATTTCTAAACACTTTCAAGAGCTTGGAGGTTTCCTTATTTTTCATCCACAAGGTTTGTAATTACATACTGGTTATTCTCTAGCTTTACCACACAACACAATGTTACACCACTTACTGATTGTGTAATCTTTTAAAACTATGTATAGTATGTGGAAATAATATGTTCCTTTCTTTCTTTTACTGTGCTATTCTGACAATTTTATTAAAATATTGCCCTTTTAACTAGATTGTTATTAAGAACAGGCTTTTCCATTTCATTGTTTTATATTTACTTTATTTGTATTGCATTTTGTTTTCTTGAAAAAGCAGTGAATAAATTTTTAAGCAATTTTATGATTAAATCCATTAAAGATGAAGCAAACAGTCCCCTCACAATCCAATCACTATCATCATTACAAGTGCATTGGTACTCAAACTCTGAAAATACATAGCTGCATTTCATCTCCCACAGTTGATAAAAATCTAGGTTTTCTTTCTTATAGCAAAGACATCTTCTACTTTTAACAGAAACAGATTAATCATAGTACAGCTAACTTACACCTGTTTCTCATGGAAAAACAATGACATGCTCACAAAAAAAGAAGAAATATAGATATCTAGAGGAGAAGCTATGGGCAGCTATGTTTGAAATATAAGTGTATACTTTTCTTATGAGATCAAAACCCGCAGAATGTGGCATTTATCTTATTCTGTGTTTCCAATGCAAAGTATATTCAGACAAACATGAAAAAAGATAATCATATTCCTCAACAAATTCTTTAAAAAAACATAAAATAACTTATTTTGTTACTTCCATTTATAGTATCATTGCACAAAAAATATCAGATGTAAAATATGAGCAATATTATAAAATTTATTTTTTCAAAACAAAAGATTTTTGACTCAACTTTCTTTTCCTACTCAGGCAAAGTTTCATTTCATTTTCTTATAAAAAGGAACTCAAGTAGGTATAAAAATGTGTATTATACTTTCATGTTATCAATTAAATTTGATAGTTTATGATTCTCACTCAAGAATGTAAATTTAGCATTTATTGTAGAACTTTACTTATTATTTTATTTTGTTCTGACAGGATACGCATATTATTGAGCTATATATAACAATACAGCCAAACAATAATGATTATAAAACACACAGAAATATTATACAAAGCATATTAATTTGAGGAGTAGCTGATAGGCTTTTAACCAACCAACTGCTCTATTTGCAAAACATTTTTATGCTGCATTAATAAACTTTATCTTCATATTTGCAACTATGATTTTTGTGACAATTATATACAAAGAGAAGAAAACACTTTCAAATATATTCATCAGAAGGCATTAAATTATAAAATACAAGTAGATTCCACAAAATGAACATAATGTCTTATTCAAATCATTTACTGAAGATATGAGAACAACTGAAAATATTCTCTTCTTTCTTTGATAGTACATACTATATTAAAGCCAACATGGTTTATAATTTTACCCCACTGGAGAAGAAACTCCACAATTAATACTGCTTACTTATGATAATGACTCATTGTTTACCATCCTAGGCTATTAGATTAGCTTAGGGTCTTGAGAATAAAAGCACTATTTTTCACAAAACACTTAAGGCAATCGTAAGTCCATGGATGCCTTCTGTATAACCTATTTTACTGACAAACAATTACATTTTAGATTGAAGAGGTGAAATGATTAAGAATATTTGACTTAGTTGCCATGACAGCATGCATTTTTCATCAGGCACAGTGTAATTACTACAATTTCAATGATGTAAAATCAAGAAAGATGATAACAAACAGCAGAACCGTGGAGATATTGCCATTGCAACCAGGTTACCATAGCAACAGTGATAATAATCCCGGTGATAGATGTTTTCTCTTGCTCTTTCCATTTTGTACGGTTATAACATTCAGAGCCAGTTTTTACCACAGCTTTTTATAGTTTATTAGACTGTCAAAATAGTTTATGAGATGTTGTTGCAAAGGAAATGACTGAGTTCCGCAGCCTAATAAAAATGCCAAATACTCTGTTTACATACTGCTTCAGCACTTAACAAACATTAAAAAATTGTATGAAAAATGATTTGATATTGTATCTGTATTGATCAATTTGCAAGGCATAAGCTTTGTCACTGAAGGTCAAAGGAAGAGTTTCCAAACACTACTTTTGGAGTGTCTTCTTCAGGCTTATTTTTGACATAACATTGGCAACTTTCACCTGGATATGAGTATCAATTACCCACAGAAACATTTTGCACAACTACAAGATAAATAGTTACAGAAAATTAAAACCATGTTTTCTTCTTAGGTCATTTTGGAAAATATTTAACATGTATGGCCAGAAGTATATTATTGTAACATTTTTAAGACAATGATTGTTGAAGGTATGACCAAAGATAGGTGATGCCAATGGAATAGTTTCAGAGATAAACACTGTAGATATTGACAGTTTGATGAGAAAACACACAGAAATATATAAAACTACCTGGCAACATAAAGTCTGTAGGCACCATTTAAAGAATAACATTTGACAAAATAAGAGAGTTGTACCAGTCATTATACACTTTCTTACATCTTCCATGAACTGTCCTTTTGCTTTTAATGGAGACACATGACAGAGAATAGACTGCAATACAGACACACTGTTTTGTCTGTAGGGAAAGCTATCTAAAAATGCATGCATTCACGGGAATCTGGAAGCTTTCTAATTTATTGCAGTCATGTAGAGTATTCATGAATCGACTGCAGAAAATTGAATCAGACTTTGAAGCACTGGACCCTGCTTATGTACAGCAAACTGAAAGCACAGAATAGTTTCAAATATATGTGCAATTGTGAATTCACTGACAATTTTGCCCAGAAGTACAAAGGGTGTAAGAAGAATTTTGAATGACAAAATGTACCCATTTATGTACCCATTTGTCCCTGGAATATTTTTCTTCTGGGAATACACTAGATGGTCAGATTAATATATAGAAATTAATGAAATAGTACATAGTATTAATGAAATTGAGGGCTATGGCACACACACAATGATACCTATTATCTTCGTATTGAAAGAGAAAGCAGAAAGCTTTAGAATTCTCAAAGTGTTTATTACACCCATTTATTGATGGTGCACTATTTAACAGTCCTGTGCTCTCCTTATTTGTGTTAAATGGGTATGCATAGCTGAGGTCTATGGAGGTTTATGAATTCAAAAATAGGAGTTTCATGTCACATCAGTTTCCTGGTATGAAGAGGTAATAGGAATATTTTCCCCCATGTTATGAGGTACATTTGTGCCTCTGACAGAGTAAATGTCAGCTGAATCTGATAAAGCTGTCCTGTCCAGCAGCAGCTGCTAGAGCCACAAAGCGGTGCCCAGAGACCCGCTCTTTTGGTCTAGTTGCTAGGGTGTGGATGCAAATGCATGAAGAAAAGAAAATTTTTGCCAGCTTCTCCACTAGATCAGATTGGAGATTGAACATCTTTCAATGTGTTACTCACTCTACACAAACTGTTTGAAATCTTTCATCAACTTATGATTACTTAGCAACTTAAATTGTAAGCCAGTAACAAGACTAAAAGTGCATATGACCTTACATTAAATTTAATTCCAACACTATTGCTGAAAAAATTCATTAGCATATTTTATATATATAAATAAACTGCTTCATTATTCAATTATAGTCTCATGGAACAGGTCCCTTTATCAAAGAATCAGCAGTTAATAATGAGTTTATTACCAGGAGCAGTGACTCTTTCATTGATTTTATCATCTACTTAGAGAAAAACAATGTTCCTTAAACTTTTTGTTCAAGGAACCAACATTTTATACCCTTTTTGTAACTACTTAATTCCTTATCTTTCTAATTTTCTTTATTTTTCACTATATGGCCAGATAATGCTAGACCTCTAAATACTTATTTTATCTATTAACAACAAGAAGTCATAGTAAACCATTCCCAAAAGAGAGGTGAGGATGTTAAAACATAAACTCAGACATGTAGTCACTAAAACAATAACATAGGAAATATCAAGGACTGAGAAGGTAATGTTTTAGGCTGATCTAAGATCAAGGTCAGCCAAATTCCTCAAAGAAAATTCTCATCATGGCTTAAAGTCAAGTTAGCCTCTATTCCTTCTTCATGAGAATATTCATTATCTATAATCTTAAAAGAATGTTCTATCCAGGGAAGTAATTGATGTTTCTTAACTTGAATTGCACTGATATATGGTTATTCCATTGTATGTAACTCAGAAAAATGTCCTACTGGTTTGTTCTTTCTTACTAAGTATCTGAACAGCAATAACTCTAATTCTACTTAAAGTGTTTGGGTTAGTTGTTTAAAAAAAAGGCCTAATAAGAGAACAAGTGCCTGATTTTAATACCATTGTGTATAAAAGAATGAAGAATTGGGCCAGAAATTTAGCTCAGTGGTTCCGGCGCCTGCCTCACAAGTGCAAAGTCCTGAGTTCGATCCCGGTAACCACATACAATGCTGGGCATGGTGACTCACGCCCACCAGCAATCAATACCACATACCACAGTGCTGGGCATGGTGGCTCACGCTTGTAATCCCAGCACTTGGGAGGCAGAGACAGGAGGATTGCTGAGTTTGAAGCTCTCCTGGGCTACATAGTGAGCTCAAGGCCAGCCTGAACTACAAAGCGAGACCCCGTCTCAAAAAAAAAAAAAAGAAGTATTTTAATTTTTATTACTTACATCATACTCTGCTAATTATATAAAAATGCCCAGAAAATATACCTAAGTTATTTTATGTTGATTCTACTTCATTTTCTTAACTTTTCCACCTTGAGACTTCTGTTTCCACCACCTTGTGTGTTGCATTGTATGGAAGCCCAAGACACTCTGAACATGCCAAAGTCATGCCCAATCCATTATATGGAACCAGGGCAGCTAGCTAATTGAAGTGTAACCTCTTTGTCTAGTAACATACATACAATTTCCCAAAATATTCTAGAGAATCTAAATGTGTATATGTATGTATTGAATACAGGTTTTCTTGAAAATGTCTCCCATACTCAATTTTTTACTGCATTGGTTCTACAGTGAACTGTATCATTCATTTAGCGTGAACCCTGAAAGTTGAAGAAATTCACTATCATTACTGAAGATAAGATAATCAATACATAGCTCTTCCTATGTTTTCTTTATAAAGCTTGAAAGACATGAAAGATGAGAAAATATTATGTAAGTTAAAATATGATTTCTATAAATGTGAAACTAATCATAATAATATTGTAATTATTATATGTGAACTAAGACATCCTTGTCCAATTTTACAGATCAACTGTATGTGGTAGAGTTCATAAAACCTAGTCCTAGTGGACCCGTGAAATCATATGAAACTGGGTAATAAAAATACCCAGAAGAAATGTAATTCAAACAAACTTTAGCTATGGAAGAATTACTTCAGTGCTATTGGAAAAAAATGAATTGTCCTGAAGAATGTGAGGACTAGCTGAATTTCCTGGTAGTCTAAAGCAAACATTCAAAGAGTTGGTAACTGGATAACCTGACATGTATCAGATTAAAAATCAGACTCAGTAATATACTGTAGACTAGTTCGTGCTAGTGCCTAATGCATGGTTCATGTTAACTGAAACTTCCCTAGTTCAATGATGTTCTACTGTTTTTCAGTTTTCATAATCCTTGAATTGTATGTGCTTTTCTTATTTCTTTTTAAAATGGCATAGCATTACACATATTTTAGGAAACAGCATGCAATAATTGAATCAAGGTAATTCCCATTTCTAATTTTTAAACATTTATCAATTTGGGGGGTTAGGAGCATTCAAATTCCCCTCTTCAAGTAAGTACTTTAAATATGTAGACTAAATTGTTATAAACTATAATCATCTTATTGTGAAATGTAACACTAGAAATTATTCTCTTTAGATAAGTTTGGTACATTTTACTTGATGCATATTATCTGGACTACTTCCACTACCATATTGAGTCTAGATGTCACTAATCTCTCTATTTCTATGAAGCCAATTTTTAACTTCCACAAATGACTGAGTACAAGTAGTACTTGTCTTTCTATTTGATCTATTTCACTTAATATAATGTCCTCAGTTCTGCCCATGTTGACATGTATGGCCAGGTTTCATTCATTTTTATGATGACCTACTTTATACTTTCCTACCCCAAACATTTAAGTTTTCTGATTAATGATTATTATTATTTCACAGCCATAATTTCTTCAAAACATTCTTTTCTCTCTACCCCTTGTTTTGATTTTCCAAGTGTGTCTATATCCTGATTTCATCCTATTTTCAGCTTCATCTATAGGAGGAAGAGCTTCACATTCACCAGATCATACTCCTTCCTAGCTAGGTCCAGGTTTCATTCTACATTTTGATGAGATTCTGATTGATATTCTGAGATATTAGATTTACTTACAACCTTTTTGCTGGAGAGCCTTATCCATCCAACGAACCTAAAAGGTGAGATGCAATGATCGCATTTGTGTTAGTTTGTTTATAGCGATTCTTGATTACAGATGTTCTTCCAAGACTTTCAAGCATTGTCAGAGTTCAGACCATTTAGTTCCAGACCAATATTTTTTCCCCTGGAAACTGTGAAATACAGTTTCCCTGTGATGTTCCAACCTGCTGGAATGCAAAGATTTACTCTTTGAGTTTATTATGCTCTTGTGGCAAGAAAAAACACGATAACAGCCAATTTTAGTGTCTTCTCTGTTTTTTTTTTTATTTTCTACATTCTGTGTATATTAAAAAAACCCAAACTTTTAATAGACTCCATGTAAAACTATTTGAAGCTGATTTTTATTCAATTCTGATAGCACTTATTATCTTAAGTGAAATGCATAGGACAAAAGTGTTTTGGACATGTGACTTTTTTGAACTTTGTAATATTATCATAGGATGAAATATCTCATCTAAAGGCAAAATTCACTTATGTTTTCATTTTCATCGCATTGCGTTTTCACATCACTTGAAGTTAACTTTGTGTTTAATATCTTTTGTGTGCTTGCACTGTGACGGATGCTATCACATAATCTCAGCTGTGGAATTTCCCACTTGTGGACTGTGTAGGTGGTCAGAGTTTTCAGATTTAGAACTTTGGATTTTGGATTTCAGACTAGGAATATTCAACTTATTAGATTTTCCCACAAAAGTTTTGAATAGTAAAGGTGAGATTTCTTTGCAAATGAGATACGATATCTTGAGGACACTCATAAGTGACATAAATGGTCATAGATATGTAAATATCATATCTTTTCTCTGGTATGAGATTCAGAAGATATAAATGAGGTCTAGAATGTGTGATAGATATTTTGAAATAGAAACTATTCAAAGAGAAAAGGGTAGAGGTAAGTAATGAGGGGAAAGAAAGAATGTGATGTCAAAAAAGAAACTAAGCGCCGGGCGTGGTAGCTCACACCTGTAATCCCAGCATTTGGGAGGCAGAGACAGGAGGATTGCTGAGTTCGAGGCTTGCCTGAACTACATAGTGAGCTCAGGGCCAGCCTGAACTACAAAGTGAGACCCTGTCTCAAAAAAATAAAAAAAAAAAAAACTAAGCATATGTATCTAGGGTGTGGGAACTGCAGGGCAGGGAGGTGAATGAGAAAAATGAGAATTAAGTCCTGTCATACACTGGTGAAAACTCTCAATGTGGAGTGCGATCATGATGTGCTTATAAAATGTACCAATAAATAATTCAATTTTAAAAAATGAGATGTGGTATCATGGAGATCTCTGATAGCATCTCAGATGACTTTAGCAAAGAATTGGCTTTGAAGCTATATTGTGTCCAGACCGATCTATGAATTTCCAGGTTTTATGAAATTATCTTTAAAATAGTTTCAGTTAATCTGAAGAAAAATGGAAGCTACTATATAAAATCATTCTTTCTCCTTTCAGTGTTCTCTGACTTAACTATGTGATTAAAACTTAGGAACAGTATTACTAGTAATAAAAAAATATTTTTACAATATCCAGCAATGTGTAACTGTAGGAAAAATTAAAACTATTGAATAATGACTGCTGAAGTTGCAAATCACTTCTGTACATCTGGGATTTTACAGTGGATATTTGTATCTTGTACATTTTATCTTGTTATTTTCCACCAACTGTTACTCCTTTTGCTCTCGTGAAGCTTTATCCTGGATCACAGTTTGGAGGCGATGTAGTCTTATAAGACAGCAAGTGTTTCAAGATGCCAGAGTATATATATTCTGTTTTCTAGATGAATATCTTAAGGAATTTTGGGAACACCAGATCAGATTACTTCTTCTGAGTTATACAAACAATTTTGGTTTCCAGGCAGCTCCATAAAACTTTACATACTTTACTTGATGGCTCCTGTTTTCCATGGCACTTCATCTTTGGTTGTTATTGGTTCTGTATTATTTTTCTAGCCCATGAGTGTAGAGGAAATTGCAGCGATTCATGCCATGTGAAAATTTAGTTGTAATACTATTTATTGCTTAGTGTTCTCTGATCTGTGAAGCAAGAAGACTTGATTAGTTCATTCTGTTAATTTAATGCCAGTCTCAAATTTAAAGATAAAGAAGTCCTTCAGCAATTAAAAACTCAAAAGCATAGAAATTCAAGTGTTTTTTTTTTTGGCTCACTAAGCATATTTGCTATTTTAGTGGGTTCATTTCCAAGAATGAGACAATCTGAAATATTTCTATGAAGGCTTGGTAAAACTGAGAATTACTTTGTCCTGAAAAAAAAAAAAAAACGCTTATAGAGTTCTGTTGTGCACACTGAAATTCTGAGCATTCTTCCTCCAAGGTCTGATAGGTTTCTAATCTCAGCTACATAGAAAGTTCTTCATGTCATGGAAGAATTAGTGCACTTCGCCCAAGAAATCTAACTTACTATAGCATGATAACAGTGCCCCGTGAAAACAGTGAGGAACCTTAGATAGCCATCTGTGCTGCTGGTTGTTCCTTTATAAAGAGATAAAAGTGGGACAGGATCAGACACTTCATTCACTCAACAAGACTCCCTGTGTTAAACCTCTAAGAAATACCTATCACTTTTCAAATATATCATATATCATAATCATCATATATAATATATCAGAATAACTGGTCATGGTAAGTTTTAGGTTGTTGTATTGATGAGCTAGAAAGTGTGATTATAGAAACCTTTAGACTGTGATAACCTTGATTCTTATTCCTTGACTTCAAATACAATCATCAGTCAATCAACTGGGTCAAAGGATTACCTTAGTACTACGTGATGTTTTTCCCCTCTACTATCCCAGCGGCAACACACTTTTGGGTCGCCAACCCCACCTCCCCACTCCTGTTCTCAAGCTCATTCTCAACAACTGTTATGAGACACTTTCTTAAGTGGTATCTAATCTTAACTCAATGCTTAGTTACTTTAAGAAATTCCTGTTTTCTGACTCTGATTCAGAAACTGCCAGATTCGGACTTCTAAGGTAGCAGTACGTTAGGAAGTGTCGTAAGGCCGATGTTTAACCTGACAGAAGAGAGGAGAACCTAAGTCATGGCAGCAAGGATTCCATAAGTGAATTTTGCATTGTTAAGACTGGAAAATATCACAGAGGTGGATTTCATTTGAAGATGGAGATTCAACCCTAAATCTTGTCCTAAGTCTTCAACCTCGACTCCTCAGACCAACATCATTAGCATTACCTGGAAACTGGTTAGAAACCAACTCAGAGACCCCAACTCAGATCCACACAACTGGGAAATGCCATGCACGGCACCAGCAATAAGAGTTTTAACAACCCTCTAGTATGTCTGATGCACATTGAAATTGGACAACCACAATCATGAGGAAAGAGAATTGTCTGAACCTACACTGAAGATCCGAGTCACTCAACCACACAAACAAAATTCACCTGCTCACCGCAGGATTGCTCCTCTGCTCACTGGTGGCAAGGGCACCTTCGTATGATCCAGCATGGCAGTGCTGAAAGGCACTGGAGATGTGCTTGTGCGTGCTTCGGTACACTTTGTTCTGTCTTCTGCGCCAGCTGCTTCACGGAAGTCCTCATGCCTCAGGGCCAGTGAAATCAGTACATCTGTAGTCATGCTTCACATTTTAAGTCAGGCTGGAAAATACAAACTAAGACCTTGTTCTGGGTTTTATAACATGATTCTTCTCTTACTGCTGTATTATACTGGTTCAAGTCATGAGTCATAAATCTCTCCAGACTAATCTTTCATAGTTTGAAATTGCTTTTAGTGTTGAAACAGCACAGAAAAATGCCTTTCTTTTTTTTTTTTTTTTTTTTTTTTTTTTCTTTTTGGAGACAGGGTCTTGCTTTGTAGTTCAGGCTGGCCCTGAGCTCACTATGGTGCCCAGGCAAGCCGCCGCGAACTCAGCAATCCTCCTGTCTCTGCCTCCCGAGTGCTGGGATTACAGGAGTGAGCCACCACGCCCAGCATTATATGTGGTAACCGGGGATTGAACTCAGGTCCTTACGCTTGCGAGGCAGGCGCCGGAACCACTGAGCTAACCCTCCGGCCCAGCCTTTCATTTTTTTTTAATCAAACTTTCCTAAGTCATGATAAATATTAATTTCTCAAAAAAGGAGCAAGTTATAAACTAATCAATTGATATTTAAGTTTATAGATCTTGTCACTTCCCTGGATAGCCATTACATGTTTTAAATTATGGAATAAAATTGGAGATTTTACAGCATGAGGTGATGGTTTGAGGCACTGCTAATCTTTGTATTCCTCAGTCCAAGAGACTGGCACCATTTGAACATATGTAAGAAGAGCAAAATTTCCTGTCCTGCCCGAACTTATAGCTAGAGATTTTAATCAAAATCTGTATTTAAATAAAATCCTGCTTAATCTTGTAGCATATTAAGCCTGAGAAGCATTAGTTTTCAAAATGCTGAAGAAGTTGCTTTGGATTCATATTAAAGAACCAATTTTATTTGGTAACTTTAAATCCTCCAAATATTTGACATGCTCATTAAAATTGCAAAAAGTTAGAAATTTCTCCATTATTTAATGGTGAATGAGCTTGAAATTATTATGTGTGGAGAGAAACCATGCTGTCAGGAAGTGTAAACCTATCCTTGCATTTTCTTGAAGAAAATGTTCCTATTTCAAAGGGAAGATAGCATACCACTGATTGAAAGGCCAACATGGGGATGGGAATTATTTTTCCAGTGCTACTCAAATGGGCAGAATTGGGAAGTGTGTCCAAATCTGAATTTCTTTGATTCAGGATTCAACAGAATCATAGAGTTCTGATTATGAATCAGAAGTAGGTTTAGGGAATAAGATTTATCCTTAGTACATTCACTGTCTAGATTTTGGAAATGGGCACAATAATAACTGCAGTGCTACCTTATTACTTCCTATAGCATCATATACTAGCAATATACTGGATAAAATAAAAGAAGCCTGGAACTACCTGGAGAAGAGAAAGAATAGTCAGGACTAGTTTTTTAGAAAGGATGACAGTTGTGTGTGAACTCACACACATGGAGGTGAGAGTAGCTATATTCCCAAAGATTGAAATTGCATACTTATAGGGTATCTGAAGGCATTTCAGAGAAGTTATCATGATGGGTGAAATCTACAGCCAGAATCACTAACTGAATGTGTTTAAGGAGGTGAAAGTCTTTGGAGAACAAATGATTAAAGAAGTTGTTCAAATAGAGTTAGAAGAAGATTCAATTTTGGCCATTGATGGAAAAGCAAAACCATGAAAATAACAAGAACAGCCCTTTTTGTGTTGTGGGAAGGGAAGGAAATGATTCCACTGTGGATGAAGATGTCATTCAACGGAGGTTATTTGCACCTTAGGCTCCTTTTTTCTTCCTGAAGAGGTGTGTCAATTCTTCTTTCAAGAAAGAGTGAGATGGGCTGGGGCAAGTAATAGAAGAAAGTGTCATAAATGAGAATTATTATTATTTTTTTGAGACAGGGTCTCGCTTTGTAGTTCAGGCTAGCGCTGAGCTCACTATGTAGCCCAGGCAAACCTCAAACTCAGCAATCCTCCTGTCTCTGCCTCCTGAGTGCTGGGATTACAGGCGTGAGCCACCATGCCTGGCTATTTTTCCTTTTTAAGGCATGTGACATGGTTACAATGGTACTTTAAAAACATTTATTGCAGATTTCTGTATGATTGAAAAGTACTACTTTTTAGTGGTAACTGTCTTCTAGCTTGTGTGATTTTCTGCAACAATGACCAGCAGTGTATACAGAGAAATACACAGATTGATACTTGGATTAACCAAAGGCTCTAGATGTATGGTATGCAGGCAGGGGAGGTTTGTGCTGCTGTGTTTTCCTTAACATCTTAAATCATTTCAAAATCTTTTCCTGTCTTGGTCATTTTGACGTTAGGAAAGATATAGAAGTTGCTCAGTGGCAGGTTGAGTGAATAAGGTGGATGAGAATATATCTTAATTATTATTATTTTTTTTAGAGATAAGGTCTCCCTTTGTAGTTTAGGCTGGCCTTGAGCTCACTATGTAGCCCAGGCAACCCTCAAACTCAGCAATCCTCCTGCCTCTGTCTCCTAAGTGCTGGGATTACAGGTGTGAGTCACCAGGCCCAGGACTGTGGTATGTGGTATTGATTGTTGATGGGCATGAATCACCACACCCAGTATTATTGTAGGTGCTTACCAGGGATCCAACCAGGGACCTTGAATTTGCTAGGCAGGTGCTAGAACCACTGCGTTAAATCTCTGGCACTATCTTAATATTTTTCAAACCTCCTTTTGTCTTGTTTAACACTTAGCAACAGCATTACCCTTATTTTTTATCACATTTATAAAAAGACAGGGAAGAGAACTTTACGAATTGCTTCAGAAATTGGAAAGAATGATGGGTTAAGTGTGCTCAGAGAGTGAGAATAGTTTTGAAGAGAATTAATGGCAGCATGTCTTTTACTGTAATAGATGATTTAAATTTAAACTTCCTCATGTATTTTGATCATCCTTCTATACTGTATATAGCATGCACTGTAATATGGTAAGTGATTTTATCCGATAGGGTCAAATAAACCTTCTTTCACGGAGAAGTCTTTTTCCCTACTTAAAATCTGGCCTTGATCCACAAAACTATTCAAAGAAACTTTCCACTGTGTTTAGCTAAATTTCTCCAGTTATAAGTTGCTCCCTAAAAGTAACTTTGGCACTTTTGAAGGTTCATTAAATCTTTCTGGGCCCTGGGGTACCGCTAAGGAAACAGCTACAATAAATTGCTCAATGGTATCCTCGGGACTTGAAAAGATCTTCTTTCACAAAAGAACAAACTTACTCTTAAAAAGAAATTTACCTCCTACCAGGAGATGGTTAAGAATATTTGCTTATAGTTTTGAGGAGGATTTAAGGGAATTAAATTAATGCTATGCTGTAGTCATGCCCTGTGTTCTAAAAAATATATATATTTCTGATTATCAGAGGCTTTTTAATTTCTCTTCCGCTACAAACCTGACTGTCTCCACTAGTAAGTCTGCCCAAGGGAGAATCACCGCTTCAGTGGTGGAAGGATAGCGCTCTGCCGTTCAGTCCAAATGGGTTGTCCCGGAAGTGCATCAGCTTCCTTAAGACTCAAAGAGGTTTTATAAACACTGGTCTAAGTTTAAGTGAAACTAGAACTGTCCTCAAACTCTTAAATGACATAATCTAAATAAACTGAACTAACATCTTAAAGGAATTTCCATTACAGTAATGGAAGAAGAGATGAAAAGCTGCATTAAATTATGTGATATTGCTTTACTGTTCTCCAAATGTTTATATTTGTTAATTTGCCTCCTCTACCATCTTGTACTACTTTTCAAATCAACAAAAATATTGAATTGAGCTCGTGTGATTTTATGTACCTAAAAGTTTCCCTCCCTACAAAACACAAAAATGAATAAACAAAAAGCATTTCCATGCAAGTAGTAGTAAATAAGAGACGGAAGAGTACTGCATCCATAAAAATTAAAGGTGGCGTTCGTGTGCAGGTCGAATTTAAAAGAATAAGCACAAAATAAACAGAAAGCTTCAGTAAAAACCTCAGTCTCCTGCTCCACTTGTGGTATCTGTTACGATGGAGCGATTGGAATCCAGCCCTATGAAGAGTCATTGATACACATAACACAAAAATACAGGTTTGCAGAATCCTGGCATGAAAGAAAAAAATGTCATAAAAACCTGATAAAGAGCAGAGGATGCAGCTCAGCTGTAGAGTGCTTGCCCAACATGCATGCAAAGGCCCAGGCTTGCTCTCTAGTATCTCAAAAAGGAAAGGAAAAGGTTAAAAAAAATGGCACACACAACTCGCTGTCTGTTCCTTACACAGATGCACAAAGACAAGGGACAACTCTGACAAGTCATTTGCTATCATCTAAAAATAACTTCTCAGATACCACAAAATTATCTTTAGCAAAATAACTTATATTTGACTCATAGGACAGTCATGACTTTAGTATAACTCTACAAAGCCACAAATGTTATTATGATACCAATTTCTAGGTTAGTTAAAGAAAACTCACAAACATCAAAGAATCTGCTGAGTCAAAGAGGTTGTAAATTGAGAACCAAGATCGGGCATTTCCTTATAGCTAAATTCCATGATACGTGTCAATTATATAATATATCACATGTAGAAAAGATTCCATTTACTTTAGTGTACTAATATTATTCAGCTTTTACAAGCTCTTCTTTTGATAGCCTAAATTACTAGGTTTTCCCAGCCCCAAAAGCAGAAATGTTATCAGGTGAGTATGGAAAACACTCAATCAATGTGTTAATCCTAGTAGACTCCTTGGTATACTAAAACATCCCATGGATTCCCAAAATGCGGGCACAGGAGGCATTAGTTTTTTCCTCTAAAGAACATTTTATAGAGCTCATGGGCTAAGAAATGCACTCTGTGTTATGTGTCTGCAAAATCTTGCTGCTTGGCAAAGTTAGTTTATGATAAATTTGTGTATCTCTTTTCATATCAATTTTACAATGATTTAAACCTTAATTCCCAGAGGTCAGTCTAAAATCCTCTCATGTTCAAGAACTTTGAAAAGACTCATTCTTCTCCTCTGTAACCTATGAGTACTGAAAACATTTATGGAGACTTGAAATGTAAGAGGAGAAAACTTGATACTGCCTTGCTGTTTTCTCTTTGAAACTCAGGAATAGCAAAATTGTCTTTAACTTTTCCTCTGGAATTTTGGGGGCATCAGCCAGAGAATAACCTTTCTCTCTCTCTCTCTCTCCCTCTTCTCTTCTCTCTCACATTCCTCCACACTATTGTCCTCCGATTTCTCTCTGTCACTCAGTTTGGTTTTCTCTGCTTGATATCCATGATCCATGGAAAGTTCATTCTCTGCATTTCCCTCATTCTTTTTGCTTGTTTGCTTTGGTGGTACTGTGAACACCTTCACACTGAGAAGTTATCTACAGAACATTTTGTGGATCAATGTCTTTCTATGTACAAAATTGCATGTGTTGGAACTCTATATGGAAAAAACAGTATAACCAGTGTATAAAGAGTTTTGCTGTGGGTTTTAGATGGAGATGCCTTTAGTAGCATTAATGTTGGGAAAATTTACCACTTTGATAAACTACATAAACAGTGACAGCATGTATCAGTGCTATAGGAGCTGCAGTGAGGCTGCCTCCAGGTGTGCTGTGGTCTTTTGCGACACTATCAGTTACCGGCTTGTCTGTATTTTATTTCTCCCATCTTCAAAGCAATGTAAGAAAGACATTTACCTCATAGTATTGTTTAAGTGATAATTCATACACAGCAATTATAGTAATGTTATTTGTCATAATGTATATAATATTGCTCGATTCAACAAGAACAACTCTTGAAAATCTCATCAATTGAATGGGGTCAAAAGAAGGCGTGGGAAACAGCATCATTTCTATTGTATGAGAAACCACTTCAGAGCAGTAATGTGCTCCATGGAAATATGAGGGTATAAGTAAAACAGCCTGAAGATTAAAACTGTGGCCAGAGAACTAGCTCTGATTTTTTGGGTGATATGTGAGCTCTCACTGCATCTTATGAAGCAGTTATTAAGTAATTATAAAAATCATTCTTGACTAATTTTGACTGTCATATTCATGAATTTTGCCTTAAAACAAATTCTCATACTCAGAGGCAGAGGTCTAAGCAGCTAAGAAACATATGAAGAAATGCTCAACATCACTGGTCATTTGAGAGATGAAAATGAAAACAACACTGAGATTTCATCTCACTCCACAAAGAATGGCTGCTATTACAAAATCAACCAATGATAAATGCTGGCAAGGCTGTGGGGAGAAAGGAACCCTTCTCCACTCTTGGTGGGATTGTAGACTTGTGCAACCACTGTGGAGATCTGTGTGGAGATTTCTCAGAAAACTAGGACTAGGGGTCCCATTTAACCCTGCTATCCCTCTGCTAGGAATATACCCAAAATACTTTAAAAAAAATCACATTGGAGCCCGGCGTGGTGGCTCACGCCTGTAATGCCAGCACTTGGGAGGCAGAGACAGGAGGATTGCTGAGTTTGAGGCTTGCCTAGGCTACATAGTGAGCTCAGAGCTAGCCTGAACTACAAAGCAAGACCCTGTCTCAAAAAAAAAAAAAAAATTACATTAGAAAGATAGATGTACACCCTTGTTCATAGCAGCTCAGTTTGTGATAGCTCAATCATGGAAACAACCCAAATGCCCTGGAGACCGGATAAGGAAGATGTGTTTTTTAAAAAATAAAATGGAGTATTATTCTGCCATAAAGAATGACAAGATTGATTCATTCATTTATGTGCAAATGGATACACCTGGAAGACACGCTAATGAGTGAAATCAATAGATCACAGATAGGCAAATACCGGATCTTCTCTTTGATATGAGCACCTCTAAATGCAAATGAGCTCTAGAAAATATGACAGTTTTTGTAGAATGGGAAATTTCCAAAGGAAATCTGGTGTGGGGATGTAATAAGGAAAAGGAATAAATAGGATTCTGAAAGAAAATAAAAGAGCATGTATATAGGGAGTGGAGAGATGTGGGTGGGTGGGGATATGGGTAAAAATGAGAATTGACTTTTGTCATATAGTGGTACAAATTCCCCAATGTTATGTGTGATTGTGAGATGTATATAAATTGTACCAATAAAGAATTCAATTAAAAAAACAAATATTTTAAATAATTATAATGAGTTTATTACATGAAATTATTACTAGTAGACAATATCATGATCACACTTGATATTGGGCCGGAGGGTTAGCTCAGTGGTTCCGGCGCCTGCCTTGCAAGCGCAAGGACCTGAGTTCAATCCCCGGTAACCACATATAATGCTGGGCGTGGTGGCTCACGCCTGTAATCCCAGCACTCGGGAGGCAGAGACGGGAGGATTGCTGAGTTTGCAGCGGCTTGCCTGGGCACCATAGTGAGCTCAGGGCCAGCCTGAACTACAAAGCAAGACCCTGTCTCCAAAAAGCAAAAAAAAAAAAAAAATTCTCAAAATGAGATTACAGTGCTATTGGAGAGATGAACTCCAAACTCCCATTCTGAGATTTGTTTTATTCTGAAATTTGCATACTAACAGAACTACATAAAAACATAACTATTGTTTTGATACAATTAGGCTGAATAGCTTTACATAGTCTAGGGAATATTTCTATTTCTTGTATTTCTTCTTGTTTTTTATAATATTAGTCCATTTTTTAACAATCAACTAGAGTTTTTTTAATGATAGTGTTGTGTTTGTTTAGAATAGCCTAATCACATGTTTCTTCCACCACTTGGCTTTTCATGCTTTTTAAAAACTTTTTATCTTTATTAGTACATTGTATATATGCATCATATCATGATCACACTTGATATTGGGAAATTATACCAGTATATGACACAGTTTAATTCTCATTTCTTCCCAGTCCCTTAACCACCCCACAATTCCCACCTTCTAAATTTATGCTTTTAATTAATATATTTTCATTGTATTTTTGTGATACATTTTTAAATTATTTTTAAATCTATACCTCAAAAATTATCATGTTCTAAGCTTAATGAATGCTATTTAGATTTAATTCTATACTAGATTATTGATTTTGAAATTTTATTTAATATTTTAAATAATTATAATGAGTTTATTACATGAAATTATTACTAGTAGACAATATCATATCTCCCTGATTTAACATAAACCCATACTTAATCAGATCTTACTACTGATAATTTTAAACTAGTGAATTCAATTTTCTATTTTAATTTTTATATATATTTTAATAAATGGAATTGTCTTTTAGTTATCATCAGTATTGCACTGAAAGTTACAATAGTGAAAATGAATAGAAATCACAAATATACATTTATATAGTTAAATCTGTATACAAATAAGAAAACACTGGAGAACTAAAAAAGCAGCTTCTGAAGCCTCTGTAATGTCCCATGACAAGATTTTTATGTAACTACATAGTATTGTTAAAAACATTCTCCATATTTACACTTCCTCAGGATTACTGAAATAATACACTTTAATATGAAATCATCCATTTCTTAAAGGCTTCTTCATTTCTGAAGGCTATTCTATATATTTATCTGAGAATTAAAATACTTCTCTGAACTAGTCTGCTTTCCATTTCTGTTTTTTATTTTAATTTCTTAAGTAGCACATTTAACTTATCTGTTTGGTTTCTTTTTACTGTCAAATAATATTCACCAAGATTTTGCTGTGTTATTTTCTTCAATTTGTTCAAAATCATAAATATTTTAGTTCTGCTGGTTATTGATCACTATTTTATTAATTTATCGTTATCTTTATAATGTATAAGGTTGACTAAATATTTTCCTTCTTAACTTTCCAATACTAAAAGACATTGAGAACATTTTCCTATGAGGACTTAAGCTTCTAGAGATTTTACTATGTACTCTTTTACTATTAATTTTGATACTCCTTACACAAAATTTAAAGCATTTGTCATCAGTTTTCTATGCAATTCATTTTTTCAAAGTCTACTCTGAAAAATTTTAGTTTGCTAGAATCAATTTTATCTTTATTATTTTTAGAGCCAATATATTTTAAAAGGGAGAGCACTTTGGTATTCATATATGTATACATATATTCCTGTATACATATAGCAATATATATATATATATATATATATATATATGTATACACCTTGTATATATCATCTCAGTTGTATTATTCAGATTCTCTAAAACGATTTAAATTGGTTTTCTTCATTTGCAAAACCTAAGAAGCACTTTTACTATGGTTCTTTATGGTAGTGTTTAGTGTTCTGTACTTCAATGTATTGTGTTATTCATCTCTAGCAATAACTACAGATGTTCTCTTCTTTAATCAGTGCAATTGCTCTCATACTGGTAAACACTTTTAGCCTAAAATTCCACTTTGTTTGATGTTAATATAACCCAAATGACAACAGACTTCATTAGCCTGTGGGTACCAAACATCCTCCATTAATATTAATATCCTAATTTGCGAGCTCATTAACCCCTACCTGTGTAACACGGAGACCTTGACCTCCACTTAGAAGTACCCAGGCAGTACCCAAACTATTTTCTGGAATCTGTAATCTACCTTTCATCTCTGCTGGCTGCTCTTTGAAGACTGACTCTGGGATTCTGTCAACATTTCCTATGGCTGCTTCTGTGTGTAGTTCCCTCCAGGCCACAGAGACATGCAATCCTCATGAGGTGTAACAGTGAAACTATCTTCTGTGAACTAGGGAGCGAGATTTTAGAAGGATTCGCCTTGAGGTTCCCTCACTGGGGAATCCATGAGACCCTCTACCTAAGTTAACTTTCAATGTTTCTTTTCCTCCAGACATGTGTTATTGAAACTGAGTAACAGTTGTTCAGTTCCACACAAACATTCCTCTCTAAAATCCAATGCTGATTCTAATTCTGGATCCCCTTGCGGGGTGCTCCCTGTCCATAAGTACTTCTTCCTTCAAAGACCCATATCTTTGAGGGCCAGAGTTTTAGCTCAGTGGTTCTGGCGCCTGTCTTGCAAGCGCAAGGTCCTGAGTTCGATCCCCGGTAACTACATACAATGCTGGGTGTGGTGACTCATGCCCACCAGCAATCAATACCACATACCACAGTTCCGGGCGTGGTGGCTCATGCCTGTAATCCCAGCACTCAGGAGGCAGAGGCAGGAGGATTGCTGAGTTTGAGGCTTGCCTGGGCTACATAGTGAGCTCAGAGTCAGCTGAACTACAAAGCGAGACCCTGTCTCAAAAAAAAAAAAAAATGTAATCTTATCTTTGGAAGATAAGATTGTAAAATAAACATTTCATTTTTTTATTGCTCTGGAATCTATAAGGAAAATTATAAATGTTCTCACAGAAATGTCACAGCAACTCTATGAAGGTGGACTTATTTTTCCTGATCTGCAAATGAGAAACCTAGAGACAAATTAAGCCTATCGTGCTAGCTACTGAATTTTCTAAGAAGTAATTCTTCAACTTTGGATTATTTATTTGATTCATCTTTCTGGTGGCTAGAATAAGTGACTGAATTTAAAATATTTCTGCATCTTTAAATAAGGGCATTCTATAATGTCTTCACTATGACTTTACATATTAATAGTGATGCTCGTGTTATGATTTTTTCATAAATGCGAATATAACATGGGATGTAATACTGTAGCATATAGTCATCTATAGTATATTAAAATACTGAATACATAATGAAAAGATCGCCAAAATTATTTCTTTAAAAGGCCTTCAAATTTTTTTAAGTGGGGTTCCTAAAAGGAAGATATATAGCTTTGATGCAGATGGTTTATACACCACACATTTAAAAACAGTGGTCTGATGTTCGGCATTACTATGTGGCAATGAAAAACCATATAAATCTCTACTCTTCTAATTACTAGTTTTGAAACAGTATATTAACCACTCTGTGTTTCAGTTTACTCATTTGTAGAATGTGAGTAATGATAATGTCTATGCCTCATAGTTGCTTTGAGAATTACATGAAATAATAACCATAAATATATACCATGTTTCCGGGAACAAAATAAGTAATTGATCAATGTTTGCTATTTTCTTAAAAAAATAGTGTTAGTAGTTGCCATGCCATTATTGGCTTTCGCATATTATAAAAAGTAATTGATATAGCTGTCTTTGTTTCTTCAAAATTTCCTAACATTTTTCTTTTGTACACTAAATGTATCTTGATTCTTGAATTAGAAAGTGGATATGTTCCACAATGAGAATTCTCAATGTGGAGTGTAACTGTGACATGTATATATAATGGTCCAATAAAATGTACCAATAAAAAAGAAATTTAAAAAGTGAACATGCTTAGATATATCTATATAAAGATATAAATGTTATTTTTATTAATTTTATTTTTATGAAAACCCATTAATGTCTCTTATTTGTTCAGAAAAGTTTTCTATTTGGTTGTAAATTTTTCTGTTCTATTAATTTTGAATTATTTATATTCTGGGAGTGAATCAACATTTATATCACATGTTATATTTGACAAAGATGGTGTTGTGTCTATTTTTTAATTCTTATGAGATTTATATTACTTTAAACAGTTATTCTTTCATTTGAGAACAGGTATTCTCAAGCTACTATCCATCATCTCACTTCTCTTTTCTTTTGATATAATTTACATTGTCTTGAATGTACCATTTAAAAATGGAAGAATTCTAAAAATTGTTCCCATAAAAATATCTTGTCCTAGAGCTCCAGGCCCGCCGTGCCGTGTTTCCAGCGGACTGGGGAACTTGCAGCAGATGGACCGGACCCAGCAACTCTGGGCCCGCTGTGCCGTGATTCCAGCGGTCTGGGGAACTTGCGGCGGACAGACCGGACCCAGCAGCTCCGGGACCGCCGTGCCGTGATTCCAGCGGACTGAGGAATGAGCGGCGGGCAGACCGGACCCAGCAGCTCCAGGCCCACCGTGCCGTGTTTCCAGAGGACTGAGGAACGAGCAGAGGGCGGACCAGACACAGCAGCTCCGAGCCCACCGTGCCGTGCTTCCGGAGAACTGAGTGAACAGCACACGGACCCGGCTGCAGGGTGCAGTCCATTTCCAGTGGACTGAAGGCCACCCAGCAGCCCACTGTATCCCGGAGCTGTGCAGTGAGGAGTCAGACATAGAGGTAACTCATAAGCTCAAAGTATCCAGTATAGAATCTAACAAACCTTTTTTGTCTTATTTACTGTGTTTAATACTGATATTGGCATTTATTGTATTATGGT
>PVIC010012070.1:0-40266 GCA_004025085.1 Thryonomys swinderianus
GTGGGTTTTTAAAAATTTACACAAATGGTATTGTGCTAAATACCTCATGGCCTCTCTTGTGCTTGTTTTAACTCAGCCCTATGTTTTAAGGTCCATCGGTGCTGCTTTGCATTAGTCTAATTGGCTGATTCTACGTGGTACAGAGAGCTCCATCCTGTGCCCCTCCTCTGCCCACCCGCCTTGCCACAGGTGGGCGCTGAGTTGCTCCACACTTCGTACCACCATGACCACTCTACCATTACCTATCATGTCCATGTGTTCTCGTGCAGCTCTGTAACAACATCTCTGACCCAAATGCCCCGGTGTGTGGTTTGACGTGTTTTATTTGACAACAACGTTGACCAGAATTGTCCCAGTCTACCCTTCCTATCAGCAGTGCCTGACAGTCCCTGGGCCCACGAACACTGTAGTGTGTGGTATTTCACCATTTCTTGCTGGAGTGGCATGGTAACTCACGCCTGGCATCCCAGCACTCTGGAAACTGCAGCAAGGGGCTTGCAAGTTTGACTGCAGCCTGGTAAAATAGTGACCTGGCAAGATCTTGTACGGAAACAAAAGTAAAAAGGGTTGAGGATGTAGCTTAGGGCAGAGGTCTCAGTCTGAGTCCCCAGTATTGACAGATAAATAATTTGCTACCTAATACATGGGCACTGACATCTTAAATTTGGTTAATATTTTTGGTTACAAATGACTTCATGTAAAACACATAGATTGTTAAACTGCCTTCTATGTGTTCAGGACTATGCATGATGTGAAACAAGCAGGTGACTTGGCTCAGTCTCTCCTTAAGTTTAGATGAAGTCATAAAGCAAGACCAAAATATAACAAGGCATGAGCACAGAAAGTCTTTGCATTGAGACAGCGCTGTCTGGAACTGAAGCCCTGTATGGAGTTGGGAAGCTTACGAAGCTCACCACTTGGGAGACAGAAGACTAAAGAAGCTCTTCCTACCAGCCCAGGGGAACTGTGAGAAACTGCTACTCAGAGCTTTCAGAAGAAAACTATGTTTTGAGAAACGTGGACCTTAGCTTGTGTCTAGCATGCTAAAGGAATCTCAAAGCAAGAAATTAACACAGAAATGTGTCCTTGTGAAGCTGAAACAAATGTGAAGTCACTGGGGGGCTTCTGCACCAGCACATACGGTACTCATATGACCAGAACAACCCCATCAAAGATGAACTCAGAAATTAAAACACCTGAGAAATGATCCATCATACTGGACAGTGCGGAGACATGACAAAAAGACAATGTAATTCCTCAGAAACTTTAGATACTATTTAAAGTAAATTACATATTTAACAAAATAACTTGTTATATATTTAACATAATCAAAGTGATTAAAAGTGACTAGAAACACTAGTAAAAGAATAGCACGTTATAGGAAGGACAGTCAAATCCAAGGTTCAGCAAGAGCTTTAGCTTTTCCAAATGGAGCCTTTTTCTTGTTGAAAAATATTATTGGGCAAATTAAAAAATACAGAAGAAAATTTCTGTAGTTCAGCAAAGAGAGATTAAAGAAAGAAAGACAAAGGAGAACGTTAAGAGACAGGAGAAATGCTTTGGAAGGTGCACTGTGTGTCTAGTGGAAGGTCTCTAAGAAGGAAATAGAAGAAATAGAAAAGAAAATATTCAGAGTTGATGACTGAGGTTTTTCAGAATTGATAAAAAGCCTATTCATCAGGTTTTGGAGGCAAAGTGTGTCCTGATCAAAAGCTACATAAGAAGAATGGTGGTCACCAAAGGCTAGGGCAGTAGAGGGTAGGGAATGGGCAGAGAAATATTGATCAAAAAATTTCAGGTAGGTAGGAGGAATAAGTTCAAATTATCTATAAATGATATAGTGACTATAGTTAACAAAGTGTATTGTATTCTTTTGTTTTATTTTTGGGGGACAAGGTCTCACTACACAGTTAAAGCTGGCCTTGAACTCACTATGTAGCTTAGATTGGTTTCAAACTTGTGGCAGTTCTCCTGCCTTAGCCTCTTTTTACAGTGCTGGGATTACAGGAATACACCATCATACCTGTCCCCGCATTGTGTTCTTGGAAAATGAAAAATAAAATAAAGCTGTGTTTAACTACATTGGCTTAAAATTATAGATTGACAAAAAAAGAGTTTTTTAAAAAACAGAGATGAGACAAACTTTTAGATTTAAATCAAGTTTTCATTTGGACAAAAGTTCACAAGACACTGGAATTATATCTTCTGGTATCTGAGGAAATGTGACTCCAACACAGAATTCTGCCCTGAGCTACTATTAATGAATGTAAAGGCAAAATAAGGACATTTTATTTACAAGAATTTACTTCATGAAGAAACTACTAGAGGCAACAGAGCTCAGTAGGAGGATATGGTGAAAGGCACAATGGTGAGCACATGGATTAGGGACCTTCTGGACACATCTGTATACACGGTTGCTGCTGTTAAGAAGGGAATTCATAGGCTGGGACACTCACTGTCTAACTAAACTACTAGACAGCCTCATGGTAGGTAGGTGGGGTGGTGACAGGAATCAATGCGGTGAGGCGGCTGTCTGGCTCAAGAAGAAGGTGACATACTGATCAGTTCGAGTCTAAGTCAAATTAATATTGTAAAGGTAAATACTTCAAGGATGATAAATAAGACAGACAACTTCCAGAGCAGCCCACGGTGAGCGGAGGAGGAGGCTTACAGCTTCCTGCAGAGGTAGAAATTCGAGAAGGGCCTCCACCGAGTGCTGTCACCGGCCCGGCCTCTCCTAACAGACCAGGCAGGTCATGGAGACAATGACCACTCCGATATTCCTTCCATCTAGCACGCAGCTGGACAGGGCTGCTGCAATTTCCGGGGCAGTCGCCGGCTCATTCTCCCCTGTCTGTGGACCCTGACACTATCATCGAATTCTTATTTTGCGAGCTGCTTTTAGTAAATTGCAAATGCAGATAACATCCCGGAACATGAAGTTCCTTTGCCCAGGAAAGAATGTGTGGACTGGGCTAAAGGTAACCTCTTTGGCTTAAGAACAAAGGAAATGGTGTGGCTTGAATTTTGCTGAAGGAATTTTAGAGAAATGTTGGGCTCTTTGAACCAGGGCCACCTTCATCAGGCAAAGCTACTCACAGAGGCCTCTGGTTGCATTTGCTTCTCTCACCTTTGTAAATAGGTGCCTGTTGTCAGAACCAAAAGTCAGAATGGACTGTATGTCACAGAGACAGCACGTGCCGTGCACGACATCACTTTGTGCAAGTTAAGTGTTAGATGCGCGATCTTTGAAACATTTTTTAAGGAAAGCTAAAGACTATGTTTGACTTAATTTTGAGTTTGTATTTTTCCCTATAAAATGACCACTTACTCTGACATCAAAAAGCCGAGGTAAGAAAACCCAGAGAACTCCTTGCAAAGCTTACATCCAGATTGCATAGATCTGAAGGCAATTGGCTCCCACTGCAATAAGAAAAATCCTCTCCACACATGGGGGTGGTGGGAATATCTAGCTTTTATCCTATTCTTAGAGAAACGATGAACCAAAGGAGGGTAAGAGATATCCAAGATATTAATCCTAGTAAGAGAAGCAAGTACAGTTACATCAGAACCTTTGGTGAAAAGGGGGGAAATTGTGTCATCTCAAGGGGAAAAAAACTGTGCTATCCTGAATGAGAGGAAAAGTGAAGTTACCGCTACCTAGGAAAGAAAATTCCACATAGCTCACAGAAGTTACCTACACAGCAGCTTTTGTGCCAAGAAGAAAACAACACTGAGAAACGCTGCTCCTAGGTATGATTTAATTTACCAAGTGTGATTGACAGGCCATTCAAAATTACAACGATTTTAAATCTATAGGCAGGAAGGAACATTGTTCCCCTCCTTCCTCACTGCTCACACGTTTGTTCTTGTCAAGAGCTCCTTCCAGGCCTCCGGCAGCTTTTCACGTAGCTGGAGCATAAGAATCCGATGGGCTCACGGTGCGT
Source organism: Thryonomys swinderianus (assembly GCA_004025085.1). NCBI lineage: Eukaryota > Metazoa > Chordata > Mammalia > Rodentia > Thryonomyidae > Thryonomys > Thryonomys swinderianus. The sequence goes on from PVIC010012070.1 coordinate 3,948, forward strand.
CCTGAGAATCGTCCTGGCCCCGGTCTGTGGAAGGGCTGCAAACCCTCATGCATACATTCAGCAATATTTTTAAAGCTGCTCGTGTGCTGGAGCCTTTTCTAGGAACAGAAGCTACAGGCACGGACAGGGCAGTACTTTGTTTTGCAGGGGTGCTTGGGTGCTTAAGGCCGGTCAGTACAGCCAAGGAGTGAGCATGTTGCAGGGGACTTCTGTGTGTGTGCCATGTTGACCACAGTTTGGTAGAGACCACAGGTGGAGGGACCAGGCTGGCGGGTGCTGAGCAGGCCGAGCGCCACAGCGAAGTATCAGGTTAGGCGTCTGTGGCTGGACAGAGGAGGGCAGCGCCGGGCAGGGCGGCGGCTGTGAGGTGGACGTGTAAGATAAGGAAAGGGAGAACGTGCTCGAATCTCCCCCGGGGAGAGGAGACAGTGAGGCTCGGCCTCGCGCACACCTGCTTGACCTCAGCACAAAGGGGAGATGACTTTCCGGGGGCTGTCCGACTTCGCACACCACTGTCCTTTACACAAATGGCCTCTCACTCTATCACAGCCTTGCCCTTCAGCGTAACCCCTGCCCTTTCATAAATGTAGCTCCAGGAGCTTCCGCTGCTGAGTTTCAGCGGCTGCGGACACCTAATCGATAGCTCTTCATAATGATTTTCTCCCCAGCCAGGACTCTGGCCCAACTATTCAGCTACAGCACACCTGGACTGAACTAAACAAGGACGTCAAAGCAGCCCGAGAAGCAATATGTCGTTTATGATTTTTAAGGACTCATTCTATAGCTGCTGAAGGACAGAAGCCTCCACCAACTGCCAAAAAAGCCTCTTGGATCCAATGTGCCAGACATGTTGCAGGTGGAGGGTGCTGCCCAGTGAGCACATCCCGAAGGACTCCACAGGGGGGCGCTGCACCCTCTGTCCCAACTGCACAGCCAGATTTTGCTTAAAAGAGATTCCAGACTCAGACAAAGGAACTCTAAATCCATTTTCTTCAAATCTGTCATTCACGTACAACTCCAACAATTCTTACTCTATTCTTCACCTATTGTTAGCTTCGTATTTTCTTTCACTTGCTTTTTTTTTTTTATTTACCTCAATCTGCCCTTTTAGTTTTTTTTCTCCTAAAGTTTTGTTACAAGCATAACTGGAAAAACAGTACCTTCCACCCCCAACAGTAGGTAAATGCAAAAATAAAAACAGAGAAATTTAAGATTAAAATCTAACCTGTGTACTGCAGGTGTTAGAGAGCTGGTGACACCAAAGGGAGGGCTGCTCCTTGGCGCTCTGGGAACGAGGGAATGAGACTCGCAAGGGGAGTGTTTCACTGTGCCTTTGACAGGCGTAAGCTGAGGCTGTAGCCTCCTGTACACTCCAGGTATCAGCTAAAACCACCCAGCTATCCCATGTGACCCACTCAGGCTACACAAGTCTAGCTGCACTGTCCAGTTCTACAAATGAACACACTGATGCCGAGAGGACACGAGCCACTGACCCAAGGTCAAAGGCACATTGAGGGACTTGCTGGAACTGCAACTGGGGCGTCTGTGCCGAGGAACAGAGCTCTTCAGACAGCACCGCTGCGCAAGGCTTTCCTTGCTTGACGTAGGATGCCTTGCCTCATGGGGTGTTCTGGAAGGACAAGGGTGGTGCCATCAGCCTAGCGAGGCTCAGCTGCTGCCTGGGCATCTGAGACAGCTACAGCTGAGCACGGTAAGAGGCCAGAACCTAAAAATGTCTAGGTGCTGTGGTGCTGGGCCTCCAGGGGCCTCATCCCGGAGGAAAGGCCTAGTCCACAGAATTCAGAGAGAACTAACTTCCAGTAGATACCTTTGAGCCACAAAAGGCAGAAGAGGACTGAGAAACTGGTCTTAGAGTTCCTTGGTCCAGAGCAAGATCTGCTGAAAAACCTGGGAGAGCAGAAGGTCACTACTCAGTCAGCAGAACCGAGCAGCACATCAAATCCACAGTGAGAGGCCTATTGCTGGGTGCTGGCTTGTTTTCCGCATCTGCTTCCTGAGAAAGAGCCCTAGAAGAGAAAATGGCTAGGAACTGAGATTTCTTTCTGAGCTCAAGGGCTCTGATCCGTCACACAGCAGATACAGGTCTGTACCCTTTTTATTTCTGACTTATCCCATCTTGGAATTCAGCTCTCTGGGTGAACGTCCCTGTGGATGCCAGCTGTACCCCTTAAGAACTTGTGGGGTGTCTGTCTGGGCTGAGGCCAGGGCTTTATTCTTGGGCAAGTGTGGTTCCTTGCTTTTCCCTTACACAGGCTAGACCAGCAGCACAGAGACTGAAACACCCCCTGGAGAAATTCTCCACCCACAGATGGACAGTCATTCTACATGACTTCTTAGATTTGCCAGCAGAATTGAGTCTTAGCTATTATAGGGGTGACAAGCTATCTCTGGGTGACTTTGCTTTCTCTTTGCATTCCTCTCCCCACTCCATCACTGGAATGACGCTCCAAATAAACCACCTGCACTCATATTCCTGTGTCCAGCTCTGCTTTTCAGAAAACTCCAGCATGCCTGTGTCCCTCTCAGTGGAGGGCACTCTTCCCTGGAGAGAAAGCACTGGGCCCATCAGTGGGACAGAAGAAAGAAGAGAGATGGTCCATTAGTGAGAAGCCTAGATTTAAAATCCAGACCCTGCTGCAAAAGCAAAAGCAAATCAAAATGTCAGTGGTTCCAGGAGATGAAAGATGATGATAAAGCTGGTTTCAGGTTAAAGGGGCTCTTTGGATTTTCACCTTCCCCCTTTCATCTTTCCTGGTCTCTCCTGGTAATGACAAATAGGAGAAATCTGTGTCGGCACTGGGACCTGGAGATGCAGTTAATGTACATGCCAGGATGTTTCAGAATTTCTTTTTTACAGGATACAATAAAAATGAGACCACACTGAGGGAAGACCCAACCAACCTGTGATTCGCAGCATGGGATGGAACAGCTTGCCTGAGATATATGTGGAAAGAAAGGCTTAACGCAGGAAGCATTCTGAATTCCAGAGAGAGGGGGTGGAGAGAGGGGCTGGCTCCAGGACAGGCTCCTGTGGAAAAGCTCAGTCTCACCGAGGTCCTGGGGGGTTCCCTGACTACCAGAGGCGCAGAGAGCAGAGATGCTAATAGCAGACTCATGCCCAGTGGATTCTTGTGCCGAACAAAGAAAGATGCACATCTAAAAGATGCCTCAGAAGGAAAAAGAGAAGCTCATCCAGAAGAGCCTATGTTGCTATCAGATTATAGAGTGTCCTCTGGAAAATTCCCTAGCAGGTTCTCGATCCATAACTACTCGAGTATAGGAACAAAGAAGAGTATACTGAGTTATGATCTAAATGATCAGTGGTAACAATCATACAGTAATAGTAAAGTATACAATTCCTCTATTCATGCCCATCCCCCACACGATCCCCTATGTAGCCAGAATGATTTTCTCCTTCTCACACCAGGGAGAATGAGGTACAGACAAGTTAAGCAAGCTCCCAAGGGTGGGGCACAGCTAGTAAGTAGAGGAGTCAGGATGTGAACCCAGGTCCGCCTGGCCCCAAACCTCTACTTTTAATTTAAATCAGAGAGAAAACTTACATAGGCATCCAGGCTGGGAGAATGAAACAAACAAACAAACAAAAAAAACCACAGTGCTCCTACCAAGAGATACAATGAATCCAGCCAACAACCAGAAGCTTCTCACACACAAAAGATGCACTACTCATGTTTTCAGAGGGTTTTTCAAAATAATTTGTCCTAAAAATTTCAAACTGCCCAAATTATTACTCGCATGTGACAAAAGCAGGAAGATATTCTCTAACCTGCAAAGGGCTCAAGTTAAAACACTAAAAGTTAAAAAACAAAACAAAACCAAGTTATTCATAAACATACATCAGCTAGTTGAGAGAGAAATAAAAACAAACAATGAGGCTGGAGATTTAGCTCAGTGGTTCCAGCACCTGCCTCCCAAGAGCAAGGTCCTGAGTTCAATCCCGGTAACCACATACAACAATGCTGGGCGTGATGACTCACATCCACCAGCAATCAGTACCACATACCACAGTGCCGGACGTGGTGGCTCACGCCTGTAATCCCAGCACTTGGGAGGCAGAGGCAGGAGGATTGCTGAGTTCGAGGCTTGCCTGGGCGACATAGTGAGCTGAGGGCCAGCCTGAACTACAAAGTGAGACCCTGTCTCAAAAAAAAAAAAAGAAGAAAAAGAAATGAAAGAAAATTATAAACTAAAGAAGAAAGATGAGGCCTAGAATGAATAAACACTTAGGTTGTTAATAGAGATTAAATGCAACCCTAAGTGGAATATTTAAAACAATAATTATACACAGAAGCAAAACTCAGCAACAGTCACTGCCACCACACTGTTCTTGTGGCTGCCAGAGACTTCTACTCTGTAGCTCTGGGCTAAGATTTTTGTTTTTATTTGTTATACTGCGTCTAGCTCTTCTATCTGTGATCAACACTTTAGCACTTTTTCTGTGATTTATCAGCGAGAGTTTTGGAGAAGCGACACCCACGTTGGCTCAGGATGCCTTCCACGACTCCATTAGCTGGAAAATTCTTTTAAAAGACATATTCAGAAAATATCTTTAACACATTTGCAGTGTTCTAGGAGGATTGAATGCAACATTTTACCTTATTATTTTTCAGTATCATGAAGTTTGAATCCTTCATGATTTTTTTCATTAAATCTGCAGATATGTCATTTTTTTTTTACTCCCAATTTTGTCTGAGTGGACACCATAAATACTTGAGTATTTTCCTGAATTTTTCAAAGAATTAGTTCTTGGATTTTGTCTTTTAAAATCAATGTTACTATTTCCATCAACCCATTCATGTCTTTGTCTTTCCAAATGGCTTTCCTGTTTCCCTGTATCTGTTTTATAATTTTTATAAGACTTAATATTGAATCCTAAGTCTATTTTTTTTTCATTTAATGAAGAAGCTAAGTTGCTGCTCAACAGGGCTTAGGCCGCATCTGACTAGTTTCAATAACTATTGTGTACATTGTCATTATCTTCTACCTATTGTACAATTGTGGTTTGGAAATTTTTTTTTAATCTGAGTGATTGGCAGGTGCATTTTAACTCTCAAGGTTACCTCTTTTGTGATTTATAAGACATAACAGTGTAAACATGTTATTTAGTAATATGGAGGAACACAGAAGTGAGAAAGCCAGAGAAGCAAGATTGGCTTGTTTCTATTCAGTGAGGATCAGAACACACAGAAGTCAGGGAAGAGCAGCTCATCTGTGCTGAACCTTAAGACACTCACTAGCTGCTGGAACCACGTAGACACATCATTTTGATAAAGATTCCCAGAAACAAAGAAGAGTAAAATGTCCGCCAGCCATTCCTTGGAAGTGCTAGGAAAGAAGAAGGCTTGGAATCACTGCGCTGTGCTACTCTTGACTAGTTTTTATTTCGTTACATATAAAGTTATCTATTGGAAGAGCAAAGCTAGCTAACATGGCTCCCTTTAGTAGAGGAAGAAAAGGGGAGAGTAAAACTCACTCCATCAACTCGATACAGAGAGTCAGGAGAGAGGAGCAAAAGAAACGATGACACTGCACCAATTACATGACATTTTACGTCTAAATTTATTTATAAATTTAAAATCTAAACTTTCTTGTTTATTTTCAGGTTGTCCCCATTTATTACCGGTGAGTGAATACAGCATGGCCTCTTCCCCAGGCACATGGAGGGAGGCACCCACAGCCCTCCGAGCGCTTAAATTAGTGCTTTGGAAAAGATTTACACTTTTGTATTGAAAGACAAAAATTATCAGTCTGGGTAAAGCACATAAAATCCAGCCAGATTCAACTTACTGGAAATATCAGGAATAATAAGACATGAAATGATGAAATCAACCCAAAGTAAAAGCCATTAGTCATTGAGCGCTCTCTTTTAAAAATTAAAAGAAAACTTTCCAACAGGAAAAAGAATAACCTAATTTTTAAAAACACATTAAAGGTACAGTAAAAATTTTAAAATAGCAATAAAAAGTTTTCAAATCGTAAGAGATAGTTTTAGGCATTTGATTGGCAAAGAGCAAGTAGGTGGTTACCAGCCAGCGCCAGCAAGGTGGGAAGTGGCCCTTTGACGAATGAAAAAGCTCTTGCAGAGCCTGCTGCGAAGCCCACCTGCCCCATCCGTGGTGTGGTGGGGGTGGGGAAAAGCCAGTGATACGATTCAAAAATTGATACTGTTTTCTTCTTTACGTGCATCCCTTTAAAGGTAAAAATTTACCCAAGAGATTTATCCCACAGGGGGAAAAAATGGGCAAAATGGGCAAAGTGCTTGTTGTTATCCTTGTGTTTATTTTTTATTTATTTTCTTATTTATTTTGGTGCTGGGGATTGAACCCAGAACCTTTCACATGCTGGGCAAGCACTCCACCAGTGAACTCCACCCCCACCCCTTCCTTTTATTTTTAAATAATGAAAAAATAGGGACAATGTAAACATCTACCAACAAGTGATTTGGTTAATTTTAGATAATGATAAATCTGTACATCTAAATGCTGTACAAACATTTAAATGATTCCATAGATTCATGCATATTGGCATGGAAAGTTATCTATTAATATTGTTAAATAAAATTGCCAGTTATAAATTGGCATGTAAAACATATATATATATATATATATATATATATATTTAGGCATAAAATTATATACAAAGTATACTATGGTTTATCTGGAATGATAAAAATCAAAATTCTAAAAATGCTTATAATTTTGGAAATTTTTTTTTTTTGAGACAGGGTCTCACTTTGTAGTTGAGGCTGGCTCTGAGCTCACTATGTAACCCAAGCAAGCCTCGAACTCAGCAATCCTCCTGCCTCTGCCTCCCGAGTGCTGGGATTACAGGCGTGAGCCACCATGCCCGGCAATTTTGGAAATTTTAAAAACTATGACCAATTGCTTAATTTTTCCCTATTGCTCAATTGCCATTTTAATTCCTAAAAAAATATATTCACATAGCACAAAAATATTAAAAGGATATAGTGAAAAGTCTCTCCCACCCCTGTTTCCTATCTGCCCAATTTTACCCTGAGGAACTGCTGTTATTAGTTCTTCTGTAACCTTTCAGAATTTTATGAAAAAATAAGAAAATTTGAATATATATTATTCCTTTCCCCCCTTGTGAACAAAACACAATATATGTTTTTCACTTTACTATATTCTTCTTTACAAAACAATATACTTTGATAATTTTTCATATGAGTCTGTATATTTCTTTCTGCATTGCTATGCTGAATTCCATCTGGATATGTTTTTATCTGCTTGTTTATTTGTTTATTTTTAGGTCAATTACTCAAAATCAGAACAAATAAAAGTATATATTGAGGACAAATGTCAGCTGTCTCAGTATAGTGTGATCATTTTTGGTTTGCATAAACATAAACTAGCAAAGCTGATCCTACAACAGACCAACATATTCAATGCTTTTCCCCGGAGCCTAACACAAAGTAAGAGGTGCCGAAGAGGAGCCACCTCCACCCTGTCTGGCGTGTGCAGCCTCCACTGCGTTCAGGAATGACACCAGCCTTTGCCCTCCACACTTTTTTTGAGTCACAGTGCACCTGTGACACCCTTCTTTACACTTGTTTTGGGTTATTGTAGCCAGTTCCATCCACTTAATTTTTGTCTACAACAACCCAAGCAAGGGAGTGACAACCATCTGAGTAGCCTCTTAGTGATCTAAGGAACAGTAAACTATTTAAACTAACCATAGGAGCCAGCAGTTAGCTAACTGGGGGTTAGCTCAGTGGTTCTGGCACCTGCCTCAAAAGTCCAAGGTCCCGAGTTCAACCCCAATCCCCCAAAATACAAACAAAACAAAAATTAAACTAACCATAGTAGAAAGTGGGGCTTCTGCAAGGGTGCAAAGGCGCCTTGTGGCCATAAAGTACAGTCTTTCTGGTTTTTTCTCTCCTAAGTACATGGTGGTGGGAGCTAGATCTGGATGCCATGGAGAGAGTCTGGCTGGTGGCCTGTCTTTACAGTGTCTGTGGAGTGAGACTGCACAGTATATGGGGCTCTGGGAAGCACAGGTTCTCTACTGAGAGGCGAAAACTATAGGCACCTCTGGTCTGAAGTGTGGGTCCCTCTCTAGGGCTAAGGGTGCCTGGTGCAGAGAGGGTGAATTAGGGGAGTTTCTGACTCTGCTGGCTCAGGGCAGAGGGTGGCGTAGATGCTTCCCGTTCAGCCTGTAGGCTTTCTGGTGGTTAGGACGTTCTGGGTCTGAGAAAAACCTTGAGTACTCCTTCCACTATGGCTCTGAAGACTCATCTTTCCTCATCCTGAATCCCTTCCAGCTTTTCCAAGGACCTCAGTCCAATCTTCTCCACCAGCCATCTCTGACTACGAGATGCACTTCCCACTGCTGCCTCCCAGGTCCCGACTTCACACCTTTAGGTGGAAGTAGAGCTGGACATCTGTGCACACCACAGTAAGATCTTCCTAGCCTCCCTGTCCACCCCTGGCACTCAGGAGAGCTGGGGGAGGGCAGGAGACATTCAAAATGCTTCCAACGTCATTGATTCCAACTCCCAGGAAGGGTGGGAGTGAAGGAAAGTCCCTGAACTCCAAAGCTCTTGAGGGCTGGGCCTGACAGGAGGAACCACACTCTACGAAAGAGCTATGAGACACTCATCAGTCACAGCACTCTACAGTGTCGCTGTTTTTCAGTGAGATTTTCTTTTTAAATTTTATCTTCAAGAACATTATACAGGAAAAGTGACTTTATTGGTGTTCTGCCATATCTATATCTGTATCTAGATCTAGATCTATTTTTTACAGTGCTGGGCATCAAGTCCAGGGCTTCACACATGATAGGCAAGCTCTCTAACACTAAGCTACATCTCTAACCCACACTGTATGAATTTTAACACATGGGTAGGCCACGTGGCCACCACCATAATCAGGATGCTGAGCAGGTCCCCAGGGTGTCCCCATAGAATACTGCTCACCAGCCCCTCATCCGCCTCTGCAGCCACCCCTCCCAGCTCCCCTGAGCCCTGGCACCCTCTGATTACTCCCCAGCACTTCAGTTTTGCCTGTATGAAAGTGTCACATACATGGAAACATACTGTACGTAACCTTTCTTTCAGTCAGCATAATGCCTTTGAGATTCATCCAAGTCATAATGTCCCTAAAGAGCATTAAACAAAGATTTTACATATGTGATTGAAATTGGAATTGTAAGAAACTTTGGGCGAGCAGTTAATACATTAGATAGCAGAGATTGGAACTGATCAAACCTAAAGTCCAGATAAAAATTATGCAAAACCTATCCGGGGAAAAAGACCTAAAAATACTGCAGAGCTGGATCTTTTCCTCCCATTTTTTCACGTCCGCATTTGCTTTCCCATGATGCCCCCATTCATTTGCAATTTAAATTGGAATCACAGCTTTTTAAACCACTCAGACTTTGTAATGTCAGCCAGTCCCTCCCAAGCTGTTGATGGACTGTGACACCCAAATATGATAGAATAATACAATGACATCACATTAAGAGAGATCTAAATGGGTAGGTCAGCATCTCCCCAGCTGTGGGGTATGTCCAACCAGAGGCTAAAAACAAATAATGAGGCTGTTCATGGGGTGACTTCAAATGTCACCTAAACACTTCATTAGAAAAGAATTACCTTTCCTTTTCCATTGTATTCAAGTCTCCCAGTTACATCACAGAGAAAATCTTACTTGGGTGCTAGAATGTTCTTAACACCTCTTTAATTGTTTTTCATCTCCCTCCACAGCAGAGAAAGGGGCTGTGTCAGGCAGACCGTGGCGCATCCACCAAGGTCAAACTAGAACAAACTACATTGTTGAGTGATAACTGCATTTTTTGTTGTTATTTTTTACTTATTCGTGTCTCTTTCACAAGATGAGGAGTCTCATTTAGGATGCTGAGATAAAGTTTCATTTTTAAATATGCATGTGAGTGAAAGTTCTGAGTGGACTTTAATATGATGTGAAGTACATGAAGATATGTGCAGATATGTCTGAAAGCTAACTGTGAAGACGGCTCTAAAATGGCTGAAGGTTGGGAAAAACGCCTTAGGGACTGACTGACTGACTGACTGACTGACTGACTGACTATAGTGGGGACTGATCCCAGGGCCTTCACACTGAGCTACACCTCCAGTTGTGCACCCTGGCCCTGCCCTCGAAGCTTTTTGACATGGGCTGGATAAATCACCCAGGTTGGGCTCCGACTTGCAATCCTCCTGCCTCAGCCTCTCCAGGAGCAAGGATTACAGACAAGTATCAACAAGCCTGGGGGATTCAGAAAGAACAGCGATGGCTCTGTGATTGGGGTGACTAATAGACAGATTGCCCCAAAGTGAAAGCAAAGCTTGGATGTTGTCCTAGCTCTTCCACTCATAGTTTGTACTTCAGGATCGCAATATCAACCCGTAAACCAATCCCACTGGACTGCCCAGTGCTTCAAAGCTCCACTCGGTTTTAAAGAGAGCTGTGGTTTATTTCTGAGGCAGCCTTGATGGACACTCGTTTTGCCGAGGGACGGGTGCCTTCTCTGCTCACTACTTCTCCTCCCTTGGTCTCCTTTGCCCCCACCTCTCAGTCTCAACCTTCCTGTCTTTCAGCCCATGGCCAGGACTGGTCAAAGCTGGACAGAAATTCACCTAGGCTGGTGTTTATAGCCCTGCCCTGCTCGTCCGTCAGTCTCTCTTTGTTAGCAGAATCTCCCTCTCTGACTTGGAATCCGCATACACCACGCTTTCAGAACTAGAGAGGCAGGCGGGCACCTTCTGGGCAAGGAGGGCGTCTCCAAGATTGAACCTCTGAGTGCTCCTACACCCACTCGGCCAGCTGTTGCCAAGAAAAGACCAGGAGGGTGGAACAGCTCTGAGCTGTTTTGAGTACAGCATTGAGAGCTTCCAGCGGTGACCTGGCTTCACGGAGCTTCTGTTCCACAAGGAACCAGCTGGTCAGAGCTGGCATCACCTGGGGCATCCTCAGGGACCCTGCAAGGACCACAAAGGCCAGTGGAGAGTCACCTCCTCCTCCAGGGCTCAGTCCTATAACCAAATGGGTTTCTCCAACCTCGAGTCGTCCTGGCCCCTGATTCTTCTCCTCCTCACTTGCTGAGCTGATAAGACCCCAGCTCCCCTCACCGGACAGCAGTTCACTGATGACAGTGAAGGTCTCTTGTCTTGCAGGCACCATGGCCACCAGCTTACCAGCGATCATAGCTGTTTCAAATGCAGACTGGGAAGGGGGCCCGTGGCAGTAACCACAAAATCTAACACTTTCTATTATGCTGAATCACTACAGCAACACATGAGGTAGGAACACTTGATACTTCATGCTGTATAGAAGAAATCAAAGCTCCAAAAGATGAAGGAACTTATCCTACAGTGAATAAGTGGCAGAAGTTAAACTACAAGGCAGTAGTGCTTATTTCTAAGGTCATGAAAAGGCAGGCGCCAGGTGACACAGCCTATAAAGGGTATGAATCCATATGATACTATTTCAGAGAATTCACAATATTAAAAAAACAGGTAGAAGAGCTAGCATTGTAAAAATATCAGCTGGGATTGACCCAGTGGTTGTCCTCTCTGAATGGGTTGAGCACTCTTTCTATTGGGACTTTCGTAATTGGGGACAAGTCCTCCAACATCAGCCATCTAGGGTTAGGCCCCGGCTAGGGTGAAGCCATGGTCTCAGCTGAGGCTTGGTCCTAGGGGTAGGGCCCAGGCTAGGGTGAGTGATGAGTCCCAGCTGAGGCCTGGGCCTAGGTTTAGTTCCCGAGCTAGGATGAGCACTGCGTCCCAGTTGAGACCTGGTGCTAGTCTTAAAACTGGGGAGGATAAGGGCTTGGTCCTAGGTGCATCCTGGGGCTAGGGTTAATTCCCTGGCTAGGGTGAGGGCTTGGTCCCAGTTGAAGCCTGGGGCTAGTCTTTTGCCTTGCAGGGACCATGGCCACCAGCTTACCAGCGATCATAGCTGTTTCAAATGCAGACTGGGAAGGGAGCCCATGGCAGTAACCACAAAATCATCTAGGGGCCCGCAGAGTCCCTGAGTCTCTGGTCACCATGCCCAGCTCCAGCAGAATGCTGAGTGCTTCTCCATTCTGCTCAGTACTCTGGCCTCAGAGTTGAGGCTCAGAGGTTCACATTTGAGGGATGACTTTGTGACTGATGCTCAGATGTGACAGCCCATAAATGGCTTTGACAGAAGTCCCCCTTCCAGAGTCATCTATGCCTATTCCCTTCTCTTTACCTGTGTCAGGAAAAAAACAAATGCATTAAGTTCTTTCTGTCCCAGAGAAGTGACTGACAAAGATCTGGCCAAGTAACTCTAGAATTTCTGGTTCATGAAGATATTTATACCAGGGAAAATATGAGAAAAGGTGTCCAGAGCAGGGATGTTACCACCACAGAGTGCTACAAGACTTAACTCATTTTTCATGAAATTAATAATTCAGATCCCACGCTCTTTCAGCGAGAAGTGGCCATAAACTGCACAGGGCTTAACCAACCACTTCTGAAAATGGGGATTGATCCTGGGAACTGCTGGCTCCACTTTAAGCCATCTTGCTTGAGCAAAATGAAGCTGTTAGATGACTTCATACCTTCATTAAAAGCATCAAAGCAGAAACACATTGCAAAGAGGCTGCCAAAGTGGAGAACACTTCCCTATGCTACAACAGCTTTGGGGAAGCTCAGGAGAGTTGGATCTTGGAGGAAAGTGGTATAGTGTCCAATTCTGTCTGAAAAGAACTACACACACAAGCACTCTGACTCTGGTAATGTCTCAGGATGCAACCTGGTCACAAATATCAACGGGGCTGGACAATGGGGCTCAAGAAGCCTCTTAAAATGTATGAGGTGTGCTGTCCTGGGTGCATGCTTATAATCCCAGCACTGAGGAGGCTGAGGCGGGAGGACTGCTGTGAGTTTGAGGCCAGCCTGAGCTATGCAATGAGTTCAAGGCCAACCTGAATTACATCGTAAGACCATGTCTCAAAAATATCAACACCAACAACAAAAATGTAAGGGGTATGATCTCAGAAAACCATAACTACTTAAATTTAAAAGTTTTATGACAGTAAAAGACACATTGCCATGAATCCCTCTCAAAATACTCCATCTCACTTCAAACACACTGACCCCACGGTTCTTGCCACTTTCTCCAGCAATCGTCCAGGTCTTCTTCTTTCATGAGTACCTCTAGTTGCGTTGTCATGGCTGCCTCCACATCTTGAATCAATTCCAACATTTACCTTGAGTGGTTATTTTGATTTGGGGGAAGAACCAGAAGTTCTGCAGTGCCAGATCCAATGACTAAGGGGGCTGAGGATCCTCGGTAGTGTTTTTCTGAGCTTGATTTTCCCTTGGATGGCACTGAGCAACAACAGTCACTGACTTTTTGGTCACACCTCCTAAGACACTCCTGAGAGAGGACTTCCTGAACAGCTCCAGAAAGCAGCAAGCAGGATGGGATAAGTGTGCACAAGGGGACGGGTTATGCTGAGGGGGATGAAGGGTGATTTGTCTTTGACAGAAACATATTTTACTGAAGCACATGCACTATGTTGTCCTGGATCGCAGGACTCCCTGACTCCAAGCCACCCATCATCTCCCCTTCAGCTCAGAGTAGACACCACAGCTTTGCAGTTATAAGACCAGGCTCCATCAGGCCCCAGGTCCCTCTCCAAATTTACTTTCCGACCTTCTCCTCCTTATTCCTTTCACTCTAGCCACACTGACCCCTAAGTTTTCTTCCATCCTCCCAGCTACTCTGCTGGTTTCAGGCCATCACACCTGTTCCCCCTCTGCTAGGTTATTCTCCCTGAAGATCACAAGTCACATGGACCTTTCCCCTCCTCTGTGAGGCTTCTCCTAACCATCCAATTCAAAAAAGCAATACCTTTCCCCTCTGCATATGCTCTAAAGCTCCCCCAAACCAGCTGACACAAACACATTTTACACACTCACTGACCATGTCCTCCGCACACCATGGGGACAGAGATTTTTGTCTGAGGGTTCCACTACACTCTCTCCAGTGACAGCTGTGGTGCCTGGCTTATGGTACATGCTCAATAAATATCTGTTGACATTCTAAGACACAGAAATCCACATTATGTATTCTGTTCTCCCATAGAGATGAGCATGATAAACCCAATAAAGGGACAGCATGATTGGTGACCTCAGAACAGACTCAGCAATTCCCAGTCATCTTTCACCCTAAACCTGTTTATCCAGCAAATATGTATTTAGTACCTGCTGTGTCCCAGGTTCCATTCTGAGCTTCAGGGGTACAGCCACAAGCAGACTAGACACACAATGTGGCCACTCTCAGAACCGTCAGTCGACTGGGAAGATATTGTAGAAAGAAAACTGAACAAGATAATTGTGAATGGCCATAAGAAGGAAATACGGAGTCCATAATACAAGCACTGATGAGAGCTGGAGAGGGGTGAGAAAGACACCAACTTAGACTGAGGAAGACATGTTTGAGGAGACTTACAGCTCAAATCTGTGCAACACAACCAGATCCAGAATGTTCTGAGAAAAGAGGGATCTCAGTGGAGGAAACAGCAGATGTAAACCACCTATACCTTAGGTATCATCCTTCTGAGTGCATGAGGTTCCCCTTCCATGACCCCACAAACCCTGGGAGCATCTGTCTGTCTCGCTCTCTTTCAGTAGTCCTTACTGTGATGTGTCTGCCCCTACAGCACCTTTAAAAGAGAGATCCTCTTTCTATTGTTCATTTGTCTGTGGCTTAGCACAGTGTCTGGCATGTAGAGGTAGTTAATAAATATAAGCAGAACTAGAATGATCCAAAATAATTTCATTTTGTGAGTTGAATAACCAACCGTAAGTGGAAGTGTAGAATGAATGAACTTAGCAGCAACATACATAAAGGACCCCTTCTTCATTACTCCCTGCAAAAACATCTTTGTCTAAAGAAATTCTATGTGTACACTATGACCCAAATCCTATACCACCTCCAAGAAGCCCTTCAAAATTCCCCCAATTACATTTCATCTCCTTCTGTTCCACTACAGTGCTCCTTGGATTTCTATTATGGTGCTTACTCCTATTTGGCTTGTGCATAAATTTTCCATGAACATCTGAACTCCGCCAGTTGCGAAGAGCTCAGAGGTAGGACTTGAGCTGCATTCATCTCTGTGTCCTCAGTGGTGAGAACAATAAAGTTCTGTTGGAAGAATCAATGGCCAAAATGACAACTCATTCTTGCTGGATACCTTCTACGTGCCAGAAACATCAGGACCACTTCTAAGCATAAGTACTCATTGACTCCTCGCTGATAGCCAATATGATTAGCTCAGTGTGCGGATGGGAAACTGCGCCATGGAAAGCAACTGAGGTGGACACACACTCCTGACGGGCAGTGGAGCTGAGCCGCTGACACTCAGCTCCAAACTCCAGAGCCCCAGCTTCTGACTGCTGTGCTACAATGGCCTCAGCTAACACAGCTCTTCTAATTCACATGATCTTGCTTTCTGCAGTTTCCATTATCTGTGGTCTTCTGGAACCCAAAAATATTAAATGGAGAATTCCAGGAATAAATACTGTATAGTTTTAAAAACTGCGCCCCATTTTAAAGAGTGTGATAAAATCTCAGTTGTCCCATTCTCCTGCCCTATCTCACTTGGGAAGGGAACTGTCCCTCTGTGCAGTGCATACACTTTGTATATGCCACCAGTGCATTAGGGACTTGGCACTTGTTTCAAGTTGACTGTTGCAGTATTTCAATGTACATGTTTAACTAACCCTTATTTTATTTAATAATAGCTCTGAAACACAAAGGGATCCCGTCAACTCAAATATCCCCAAAGGGCTTCTTTTAAGTGAAAGCACAATGGTATTTTTTTTTTTTTGAGACAGGGTCTCACTTTGTAGTTCAGGCTGGCCCCGAGCTCACTGTATAGCCCAGGCAAGCCTCGAACTCAGCAATCCTCCTGCCTCTGCCTCCCGAATGCTGGGATGACAGGCGAGAGCCACCACGCCTGGCACTGTGGTATGTGGTACTGATTGCTGGTGGGCCTGAGTCACCACGCCCAGCATTGTAGGTGGTTACTGGGATTGAACTCAGGACCTTGCGCTTGCGAGGCAGGTGCTGGAACCACTGAACTAAATCTCCGGCCCCACAATGGTATATTTTGAGAGAGATACCACATTCACACAACTTTCCCTGCACTATTCTTGTAATTGTTTTGTCCTGTTATTACTGTTGTTGATCTTTTTGCCTAATTTATAAGTCAAATGTATTGTATATATGTACAGGGAAAAAAACAGTGTAGACAGAATTTGTTACTCTCTGTTGTTCTGAGCATCTCCCAGAGGTCTTGGAACACACCCTTCGTCGATGAGGCAGAACCCCTGCAGTTCCTCTCTTCTTTCTTTCTACTGTGAGTTTGTCCTGGTCATGCCTTTGAATCTGCCTCTCTGTCTTCAATGTCTCTCTGTCTCTCTGTCTCTCTCTCTCCCTCTGTTTCTGTTTCTCTCTTTCCCTCTATCTCCCTCTCTGAAAACTCATCTTTTAATTGCCTTTTAATTTCTCCTAAAGTGCTTGCTCTACTGCAAGGCATCATAACAATGCCTGCTCATCTGTCTTACACCCTCAAGGTAGATCTGAGGTTCCTTTGCCCAGCAATATACACTGAGGCCTTTGGAACCCCAAGCTGGCAAGAAGCCAGCTTTCTGCCCCATGACAGGCAGGTTTGGGGAGCCCTGGTGTCAGACACTCTCTAAGTTGACTTTCTTGACGACATATGAGAAGTATGGGCACCATTCCCCCTTTTACATGCTTAAAGATATACAAAGAAGCTACTTCGCTCCTGATTTTGTGAAATTAAATGATCTAAGAAGCAGAAGTGGCACTCTCCCTGCCCCACGTGTAACCCCCACATCACGTACTGTACCACAGAGAAATGGAACTTTGCACCCAAAATTTGTTTTACAAAAGGAGCATCCCACCTCCCTTGAGCCTCGAGAAGAAAACTACCCTCGAGCTCCTCTTCCCATAAGCTGCTGACTTCCCGGTGAAGAGAATATCCTCTCGGACCTTTGCAACCCTGACGCCTGCAGATGTGTAACAACTTCATGTAGCTATGACAGTCAGGGAGACACAGCAGAGTTTTCACCAGAAGAATAATGACAAAATTCAGAGTAACCTGGTGGATTCATTGTTTTCCTTTAATGCCCACTGTACCCTTTCTTTAGGAAACTTGCTCTTCTACACGCTCAAAACCTCCAGAGTATTCCAAGTCAAAACAGTTCTCTTAATGCTCCTGTCTGTTCTGGAGTTTTCCTCTGGTTTGTCTCACCCAATCATCAACATACCAAAGGTATCTGAAAAACTAGAGCCTGACTGGATTTGCTTAGCTGGGTTTTCCGCAAATCCAACAAAGTTTTCCAGGATATTGGTGGCTGTCCTTTGGGTTAAATCCCACAGATCTTCCAAACATCACCAAGTCACAGGGGGGAGGAAATGTATCCTCTTTTTCACTTCATTTTTGTTCCCTCTGCCTGTGTCAGGAGAAAAATCTCGCACTGATATCGATGCTTCTTTATCCTCCTAGTAATGTCTTCTCACGAACCCTGTTAAACAAAGACACAGACCGAGCAGCCTGGGAGCATTCCAGGCAGCTATCCAGCAAGGACTCAGTAACATTGTTTTGTTTTCAATCTTTCTATTTTTATGGTTACTTTCTAATTATATCAAGTGATGCTGGTTTTCCATTTAGGGTAGCTTTAAAATATGGTTGATTTGTAAAACTATTTATTTGCATAGGATGAGTTAAGTTTATGGATGTATAGATAGCATACCTTTAGATACCACCAAGGAGGTGTTTGTCATTGCTTCTGGGCAGGGGAAAAATTATGGACAAAAGATGGGGCAGGAAGGAGGAGAAAATTTTCCACTAAATGCATAACCTTTGTCACTTCTGACTTGGATGATATGAACAAGTATAATACACTATCTATTCTAAAATGTACAAACTGAAGAGAAGATGAGCCTTGCTCTTTATGAAAGATTATAATCTGTAAATTTACCTTTAATTGATACATAAAAATTGTACACACTCATGTCCTATGATTTGAATGTGGAAAATGTTCCCCAAATGACCATATGTCAAAGGTTTGTTCCCTTGCCTGCTGCCGTTGGGAGGCAGTGGAACCTTTAAGAGGTGGAACCCAGGGGAGGTCATAGGTCATTGGGGGCGTGCCCTGTAAGGAAGTGTACAGCCCCTTCCTATCTCTCTCCTTCCTCACCAAGAAGTGAAGGTTTCCCCCTGCCCTGATGTGCTGTTTTACTATGGGCCCAGAAGCAGTGGGTCAACTGGCCATGGATTGACACCACCAAAATAGACTTTTTCTCCTTTTACTCCAGTTATTCCAGGCTTTGTTACACTAAAGGAAAGTTAACACAAACGGGGAACCTTGTGATGTTTCAGTATGTGGATACACTGTATAATGTTTAAATCAGGTTAAATATAAGTACCTCCCCAGAGATTTAACATTTGTTTATGGTGAAAACATTTGAAATCATTCCTCCTACCTTTGTGAAATGTCTATATTGTTTTTATCTGTAGTCACCCTACAGTGTGTCACACAGCAGAACTTTGTGCTTCTGTCTACCCATAACTTAGCACTAACTGATCAACCTTTCCTTAACCTCCCCACCCATATATTGTCCTCAGCCCCTGGTAACAGCCAATATAATTTTTCTAATTTCTTTTTTATTAGTATATGTTTATAATACATAATATTTACATTCTCTGTGGGGAGCTGGTACATATACATATCACACCTTCATCATTTTTACTTCCTCTTCCCCACCTCACACTGCCACGCCCCCACCCCGCGGTTCCCTTCCCATCTCCATAAAATCTACCTCTGTGTTTCCTATCACCTAGCATTTGCTCTTTAAATTATTTACATTTTGAGTTCCTCATATAAGAAAAACCATGCAGTTATTTAACCTTTTGTGTCTGACTTCTCTCACTTAGCACTAGCGCCCCAATAATTAAAATTAAAAATTAAGATAATAGTACAGGTTGTGCTAGGCTCTGAAAATATGAAGGTGGTAGAGGAATGATGGAAATCTAGAAAATGCTTTGGTCCCGGAGAATGTAGGAGCTGCCTCACTGAATGGAAGAGCCAGGGCGGGGTGGGGGGGGGCTCACACCTCCACTGCGCGCGCGTCCTGCTCTCCTCCCCGAGAGGCAGAGACGGGAGCTGGTGGCCACGGCTGCTGAGACGGAACCGCTCCCCGCGCTTCTGACATGAAAAGTGCGGGCAGATGAGCCCATCTGATTGTGCTCAGGAGATCAGGCGGTGCTCCAGGCCCAGATCTCCCAACCAGCTCCTCTGGCCCCGTCTCCTGGCAGACTGTGCTCCACCAGAACTCGGCACCCTGCTCGCTGCCCCGTGCTCACGCGGGAGTCTCTGGGACTGAGGCAATGGACCAACCACCCAGGGTGCACCTTGACAGGCAGCAATTACCTCTGAAATGCTAAGTTATTTCCACTCACTGGTAGCTTTTACCCACCTTGTCAAGCTGCTTGTGGACTACAAAGCACTTCAACCCATCAGTGCAGCCCATTAGGAGAATAAAAGTGGCAGCAGTGCCAGCCTACAGCAGCCTGGCACTAAGCCTGGCAAATGGTAGGCGTTTGACAAATAAATGGATTAACCTGCCTCACAGTCAGCGCTGGGGGAGAAAGTGAGTCCCCCAGGGTCAGGTTATCCGTGTGACCTTTCAGACCCCCCAGCTTGACGTGTCTACCCCACAGCCACTGAACCAGCTCCACGCCCTCCAGCAGGTCCGGATCAAGAGAGAGCTGTGAGCCTCCACCCCTCCATACCCGCTCCATCACTCCGTCACTCAGAAGTGATTCATGGGAGCCTGAGACGAAGGTTAAGTCCTGCACACCCGATGCACGGAACGCTATCAGCACACAGGTAACAGCACCTGCCGGTGGACTGTGCGCCAAACTATTTGGGCTCTTGGGATGTGTCTCCAAGTGTGTGGGTGGAGTACACAATCTACGGAGAACACGCCGATCTATGGAGACTATCATAGTATCTTATCTTTGCAGTAAGCATCAGCCCCAGCCCTTCTTGAGTTTTTAGAATGAATGCTTTTGGGGAGGCGCAATAGGCACCATGTAAAATCCAAAAAGGGGTACAGCTCCTTGACCAATCAGAATACTCTCCTGCTGACTACAGAGGGGCATTCTCTGCCTTTCAGAAGACCTGGTGGATTTCATCCTGACTGTGGAAGCCAAGTCTCTGAGGGAGAACGCATTCTGGTATGAGGGAGAAGGCTCTCCAAGTGGAAGCACCCTATCTCATTGAATCTAGGGTGTCCATCGCCCGGCATATGACAGTCCTAATCTTGGAGATATTAAAATGTGAGGGAAAAAAACCCAAATTGTGCTACTTAGGTTCTCTGCTAAGGGATATTTTTCACATTGTGAGACCTAAACACCAGCAACAGTGCGTGCCAGCTAAAACATGACTGTCAGGGCCCCTCCTTGGGATCCATACCCCAAAGGCTTTGGGGCACACTCATTCTTCCTCCCACACTCTCCTACTGTCCTTTCAAGCTCCATGAGGGAGTGAAACCGGTTCCTTGAGAAGCTTCCTCAACCAGGGACAGCGCTGCTTGGCCATTTTGAATGCTCCTCCTTGGGGCCTGGAAAGAACAGTTCATGTGCCGGAACTAACCATTCTGTCCCCGGCACCCTGCAAGGCTGACAGAGCTAGAAGATGGCAGGGGACTGTGGGACTCCACAGTTTCATTTATCCGGAGTATGTGACATTCCCCTGGACCAAGGCTGGAAAACTCCTCAGAAAGGTTAAATGTGTAGGACACTATTTGTGCATGCAAATCCTCGGGTGCTGGTGTGTAAACACATGCACCCCAGATGACCAACCTTTTGCATTCCACCCCACCTTTAGGTAGAAGTTCCCACAGTTCCTGCCTCTGGGTTTGGATCTTCCCAAGGTTTGTCTTTCCAAGGCTTGGCTCTGCTGCTAGAATACAATTTCTTGACTGAAATGAGCTTGATGTAATAGATTTCATTCTGTGCTTTTTTTCCTCTGTCTTACTTAGACTATTGCCTCTGAGGCAAATACTGTGTCTTTTTTGTCTTACGAAGTCCCGAGAACACCATCAGTGTTGAACAGATAAATAACCAGAGTTGTGAAACGGAGTTGAAAATTTACAGCACAGGCTCATCTATCAAAATTTGGACACCAGGGCACAGAGTCAATTATCACGTATTAATTTGCTCTTGTTGGTGCTTTAATGCATTTAGAAAAGATTCACTTCTCTTCACGCACACCAACTGCCAACCTGGAGCAGCAGCAACACTGAGGATGCATTAGACAAACTCAGCTTCCTCTGGGACCCTCAGGACTACTGGACACAGGATTGCTTCTATCTCTCTTTCTTGATAAAAGATGAAAGCACCGAATAATCTGTCTCGCAAGCTTCAGTTGAACAGTGGCACTCCACACACAGTCTTAGATTTGGAGAAGCATGGCCACAGATCATCTTACATGATTTTTTATGACATGGGAATGAAGGTCAGACATCACCCCACTTTAAAGAGGAGAACCCTGACGGGCAGAAGTGTAAAGTGATGTTTTATCCAAGCAAAAGGAAGGAAGAAGAGGAGGAAAGGGGGGAGTAGGAAAAGGGAACAAAGAAAGAAAGTACGGAAAAGAAGGTAGGAAGGAAATAAGAAAAAGGAAAGTATGAAACCGTTTTCTGTAATGAAGTCCTCAGCACATTTAGTAATAACAGCAGGGACAAAAATGGATCGTTGTAACACTAGCAGTACAACAGTGCTGACGGGAGCGTTGGTAGCGAAGTCATAGGGATAGCGGCACCGGGAGTTATTACTGCCTCGTCTTCTTGTGTGAGGGAAGTTTTTCAGGGTATTCTACGCTCAGGATTCCATTTCCGCCAGGAGAGTTACTAGTGATACCATCCGTCCTGGCTTTCCCAACACCTTCGTGTCATTCTGTTTTCCCCATCGAATAGAATAGCTCGAGCGGATCCTTCTCCTGAGCTGTGGGCGCAGCTGTTGCCTTGGGGAGGAAATCTGGAGAAGGGAACCGAGCTAGCCGCACAGGGCAGGTAGGCGCCAGAGGTCACAGGCCAGTATCACATGGGAGGGAGGCCTGCCGCGCGGGGCTGGACCCACTGAGGGCCTGCACTGCGCTGTTTCTCACAGGGACCCAGTCAGACAAGGAGGGTGCAGTTTCTGTCCCCTTGTCCCTCTGGCTGGCACCTCTCTCTGGCTCTGTAACTCTGCCTCCAAGAATCATACTTTCTTGCACCCACAAAGAGTCTCATCTGCGAGTTAAGGATAATGGGTTTGATTTTCCCCCTGTCAATCTGGATTTAGGTCTCCTAGTTCAAGAAGTACCGCCAGGGCTCCAGACAGGGAGACCACATCATAGGATCCTCTGCCTGCGGTGAACTCCGCGGCCTGCCTTTGGGAAACACAGCCCAGCGGGTTCGAGGGCTTCTGTGCTCAGCTGCCTGGTGGACGCTAGCTTTGGGGGGCTGAGGCGGTGAGGCGGCAGCCAGACAGAGGAGTCGGTCATCACCCGCTCACCTCACTGGTGGAATTCAGAAGAAAAGGGGAACGTGGGCTTGTTTTAAAGAATCCCAGAAAATTTTTCCTCGATTTGTGCCTATTACTTCAGTAATGATAAGGACAGAGCACACACAGAAATGTCCCAGAGATGCCGACACAGCCTCCAAAGAGGGCAGGACCAGCCTGTGCAGCAGTGAGGAGCCACAGCCGACACTCGGTTCCGATTGCACCAATTCGCAGCCAAAGGGTGCACAAACTACGTGGTGGTCTCCTGACCGCTGCAGGCCGGTCCTTGGCCTTTCTGGGCGAGCGATGGGGATGGCACTGATGACCTCAGGGCTAATCTCTTCTTTAGCTGCATAAAGGAGGAAAGGGCGAAGGGGCAGGGGCGGGAGAGTGGGGAGAGGAGTGAAGCTGACAGTGCGCTTGATGTTAAATAAAACCTACCAAGACTCAGCTGAGAATTTTAGCAGAATCCAAATGTGCTAGGAAAAAAAAAAGGCATGGCTTCCATCTCTAAGGTTCACAGCTAAGCTGGCTTAGAATCACACATGCCAAGGTTAAAAATAAAAAGCAGCCATCCCTGAATGACACAGGCTCTGGGAAGGAAGCCTGAGGTGCGCTACTCTGTGGAAGGAGGAGAGAAGACGGGAGCTTGGGTTCAGAGCCGAGGTGTTTATTAGACGCATATTACCTAAAAGCCAGATGCTCAGAATTTTGCTGTTTTGCATTTAAAAGGCCCTTCGAATTGGCAGAAGCTGTCATAACGATCTTCGGATTTTCCATCGAGGAAATCCTGGCACACGCTGGAGGATGGCCACGGCTGACTGATGGGCAGAGTGCTGCTGCCCTGCCTTTGCCTGGCAGCGTCCTTAAACACCCACAGGAGACGTCTGTGAGCCTGAGCCCAGAAGGCATGGTGGCACAGAGAAAAACTGGCACAGAGCCATGCTTGCCATCACGGAGCACCCTGCTCCACTAACCAGACCTGACGGTGTCTGAGCAGCCATCGGCCTGCACCCGCTGCTTGGCTCCTGCAGACACTTGTCTCCTGAGGATAGTGTGTGCCCCCAGCCCCTGTCCTTACAGCCGCTGCCACTGCAGGCCAGGGCTGACTGGCAAAGGTGACAAGGTGGTACTGGAGTCTCCCCTTCTTGCAAATCCAGTGCTCCTTATTATGGGTCCAATAAGGTCTTCTTTCTAATGAAATTCTCTTTTGCCCAATATGCATGTGACCTCTACGGTCTAAAGGGTTTACTTCATAAAAATAGGAGAATTAGCATCAGCTACTCTGCCAACTATGTGCCAACCTTCTGCATTTGCATTACTATGCAGACTTTTCTATAATGTGTTCAAGAGGCCACGCCAGTGGTGAGGATTCTGGGACCCAGGTGTCAGGAGAGACCCTGACATAGCCCGTCTGTGGATGTGTCCACACTTTGCACTGCCTGGGCCGGGAGGAAGACGGGTGCTGGAGAGCAGAGCTGTCACTCTGCAGAGGCGTCACTCTGCACCCAGACACTACCTGTCTGGGTGACTCTCCGCCAGCAGTGTAGGGGAGGAGCAGCGTCCACATGGATGGCTGGCTGCCCACCCGAGGGGCCACCTGTATCCCGAATTCCACACCTGGGCCGCTGGTTTGGAAGCACTGCCCAGGGCAGCCCGAGGCGAGGTGTCCCGTTCACACCTTCCAGTGCTTTGGAAAGGCCTCGGGAGGTGGACAAGACAGAGCCCTCTCCCTGTGGTGGTGACACAGTGGGGGAGAAGAGAGGAGCTAGGGTCACTAAGGAACTTGCTCAAGTGAGTGACAGCGAAGACTTGAATCTAGGGCTCTTTCAGTTACTGGAGACCACTAACCCAGAAGCAGAGAGGCTGGGGGCAGTCAGTCCGGTTCCGGTACCGATACCGGTACCGAGGCTCCCTTCGGGGGCCTGGTTCTCCTTCGCCAGCACTGTGGGGACCTTCCTCAGACAAAGCCCCGCCCTGGCCCAGGGGGGTTTCTCTCCTGACTCCCTCCTGTCGTGCAGCCTGAGGACCAGGAGGTAAGATCTATGCAGGGCCGAGGCGGGCCGTCCTGCTCCCCCAGCCTAGCAGGGTGGACGCGGAGCCAGCCCTCCAACTGGAAATCTCCCTTCCTTCCGGAGGCTCCGGGGACCACAGGGAACGCCCTGTGCAGTTCAGGACGCCGCGCGCCCGGCTGGATGAACCCTGGGAAGTTCCGGGGGAATCCTGCTCCATCCCCTCTGCCCACCCACCCGGAACCCACTCGGCGAACCGGGGAAAGGGAAAGCGCAGGAAACGGTTCCAAGGACGGAGCAGAGCGGAGACCCTGGGCACGCGGCCGTACTCCCTCCCCCCTTACCTGTACCAGTCCAAGCCGCGACCGTAGTTCCTGTCGAAGAAGTGGGGTTCCGTGCCCAAGGCCCGCACGTCCGGGTGCACGCGGATAAACTCCAGCACGGCCCGGGTGCCCCCCTTTTTCACGCCCACAATGAGGGCTTGGGGCAGTCGCTTGGTGCCCAGCTTCGGGGAGCCCGAGTGGTTGGAGCCCGAGAGGCGAGGGGCGGGCGCGGCGGCGGCGGGCGCGCTGGGAGCGCTGGGCTCGCCGGGCGTCGGCCCGGGGGGACCACAGGGGCGGGACTTCTGCAGAAGTTTCTGGCCGCTCGCGTTGGGGCCACGGAGGCAGCGAGGCGCCCCGAGGAGGCGGCTTCGGCCGAGGTCGTCGCAGCAGCACAGGAAGCTGTAACACAGGTAAGTGCAGGACAGCGAAAGCGTGAAGGCGAAGAGCAGCCTGCGCGCCCTCCGCGGCTGAGGTGGCCCCGCGCGGCCCCGGACCCTATAGGCCATGGCTCCATGGGCCCGCGCCGGGGCTCATGGCTTCCGGGGGCACCTGCGGCGGAGCGGGGGGCCTGCGGTCGCCTAGAGGGCTCGCGAGGTGCTGCCCGGGCCGCGCGGGTCGGGCGTAGGGGGCGCTGTCTGCTCCCGGCGCTGCCGGCCGGGGCGCGCACCGTGCCCGGGGAGCCCGGGGGCGGCGGCGGCTCGGGGAGCAGGTGGCTGCGTGCCCAGCATCTCCGGTCCTACGCGCCCGGGCTCCGGGCGGCGGGGCGGCTCCCGGTGTCCCACGGCTCCCGCGTGCGCCCGGGTCGGAGCGCGCCCAGAGCCCGAAGCCCCATCCCCGAGCTCCGAGCGCGACGCGCGGAGATCGGCGGCGGCTGGCTGTGCGGCTGCGGGCAGCCGGACGGTGGCGCTGGCGCCGGCCGCGTCTCGGCTCCTCGGGAAATGCCGAGCGGAGCGCGGCTGGCTCTATTTAAGTAGTCGCCTGACGTCAGCCGCGCGGGTCCCCCGAGCCCGCGCCGCGCCCGGGGACCTGGCCCGCCCCCCGCGCCCCCACTCCCACTCTTCTCGGGGACTCGTCACCTGAGCCCTCCTCCGTGCGCACTGCTCCCAAAGAGCTCTGGCCACCTTGGGGCGGGGAGGGAATGGTGTCCAGCCACATCCTGGGCTCCTCCAGAAGACTGGACATTCCCACCTCGCCGGCCTCTCCACACGACGCCCCGGGGTGGAAACACTGCGCCGACATCCAGCCGACACAGACCCGGGCGCGGACGCGGGCACCCGACCTGGTGCGCGCCACTGCACTGACCCCACACGCGCGCACATACACGGAAGGACGCGCACCCCAACCCAGACGCACCCCATACCTCACAGGGTGGGGAGGAGGGACGCCCTAATCTGGATGTAAACACCGACAAGGGCACACCCCCTTCCCGCTATCTCTCCAAAAGGACCGCACGGGTTGGGCATCAGACGCGTGCGGAGAGCTCGCACCTGCCGGGACTGGGGCGCATGCCGTGAACGGGCTGGGCGGAGGAGCTGAGCGGGAGTGCGATTCCGTGACTAGTCTTCGGGCTCCTGGGCCCCCCGCGCGCTGACTCACACCCCAGCGGCTCGCTCTGTCTCACACCCGGGAAGCACGCACCTCCACCCCACTCCCTCTCCGCCTCTTCTGGGCCTGGCTGGAGAGCGAACCCCAGAGTCTGGATTCGCGTGGGGCGGGCTGCTCTTAGGTGTCGCCCCCTAGCGGTAGACGGCTCCTGGGCGCTGTCCAGGGTACCAGAGGGTCCTAAGGGCCGGGGTGCTAACCCTAAGGGCCGGAAACAAAGAAGACAGAGCAATTCCAGATCGAATAATTCCTACGTGACCACGCATGTGGCCGTTCTCAGCGGCCATCCCCAGAACTGTCCGTATGGGGCCACGGTAGTACCGTATGCAGAATCAGGTTTGAATGGTCATGACCGTGTCGAGTCAGTTCTGGACAATGCCAAATCACCCCGCCCAGGTATTCCCAAAGCTAGCACTGTAGGA
Organism: Thryonomys swinderianus; assembly: GCA_004025085.1. Classification (NCBI taxonomy): domain Eukaryota; kingdom Metazoa; phylum Chordata; class Mammalia; order Rodentia; family Thryonomyidae; genus Thryonomys; species Thryonomys swinderianus. The sequence continues at coordinate 30,945 of PVIC010012070.1, forward strand.
TGTCTGGGCGACTGTTCCTGACATAATCGAAAGATCTGTGGATCTTAGCTCAAATCAGGAAATATTTTTGGTCCCAAACTCGGCCTAATAAAAGGCATGTCAGACCATTCCCTCTACTGCAGATAACAGCTGTCAACTTTTGCAAAGCATTTGGCGCATGTTAACTCATGTAATGCTTACCATAATCTAGGAGGTTGTTACCCAAGTCCCCACGTGACTTTGCTTTCTTAATTCTAATATTAGCTAACATTTCTCAGGTGCTTGGTTAGTACCAGTAACTGTGGTAATCACTCAAAAAGCCCTATCTCATTTATCTCTGGTGATAAGTATTCTTTTTTTTTTTTTTTGAGACAGGGTCTCGCTTTGTAGTTCAGGCTGGCCCTGAGCTCACTATGTAGCCCAGGCAAGCCTCGAACTCAGCAATCCGCTTGCCTCTGCCTCCTGAGTGCTGGGATTACAGTTGTGAGCCACCACGCCTGGCTACTGGAGATAAGTATTCTTATAATTCCTAATGTACAGATAATGAAAAGGAGGTTTACCGAACACATACCCAGTAACTGGCAGAGCAGATACCAAACCCAGGCAGCCTGACTCCGAGATTCAAGATCCTAATTACAGCACAAGCTCTCTTACTTCCTTTGACCATCATTCACATAATCCCATGGCAGCCTCCACTCCTGGAAATGAGCTCCTTGGTGTCTGTTTCTGCTAAAATGTGCCACTTGACCCAAATGAGAATTTCAGCTCCAGATTGAAAAGTTCAGCAGGACCCTCACCTCCCTTCTGCAGGCTCTTTTTCTAGCAATGCGACCTAAAACGCTGTCATCTTGTAGACACATCACACCGCTGACACCTCCAGCTTGGAGCCAAGTGACATCTGTGTTTCCTACAAGTGCTGCTGATTAACGCACGTCTACCCCACACTGTGCTTTTTCAGAGGACATTTTTGAACCAAACATGTCAGTCCTTACACATTTGACCTGATTAAGTTTCATCTTGTCTGATCATTTCATTGCTCCAGTTTTTTTTCCAAACGTTTATTTGAATCTCCGGTTATGATGGAGCTTTCATATATTCAAAAGGAAAAAGTAGAAATACTATATCTCAGCATTCCTCTTGATTCCATGCAGAAATCAAGGAATCTAGGCAAGTGAATCCCTCTCTGATGCTCAGTTTCTCTGGCTATAAAACAGAGCTGTGATTAACTTCTAAAGCCTTTTGGAGTTCTGATATTGTGTAGTTTATGGTTCCATTGTGCACAGCATAGGCCAATCCCCTGGCATCATGTCATCTCCACACTTGATTACAATTTAATTAATTCTTCACTCCAATTGTTAATAAAAATGTCAAAACAAATATGCTGAAAGAACTTATAATATACACTTTCAGCATTTTTTTCATATCACAAATCTGCTATTTCTAAACTCCATTGTTCAAATTACAAAGTTAAATGTAAGTAATCCACTCTGACAGTTGTTTTTTTCCTTGGAACAAAACATGCATATAGTTATTTCTCATAATTCTGTGTTTGGCTTGATTTTTAAATGATTTTTAATCACTGAATCCATACACTCTGAGATTCCAGGTACACTGGGGGCAGGCAGATTTTCATTATCCAATTTCCAACAGACTAATGAGTGTAACTTGGATGGAATTTTCCAGGAAGTGAGACAGTGGACACAACTACTCATCACCTTCCACTGATTATTTTACAGCAGTACCTTGATTCTCCTTTGAAAGTAACATGGTAGAATTATGAGGAGTGATATGATAGATCAAGTAATACTCATTATAAACAAGATATACACTTTTTTTTTATCACATTGAAGTCCGAAAAAGAGACTCAAAGTTGGTACTGAAGCTTCACAGTACAGGGACCCGAGCTCCTTCTGTCTTGTTGGTTTATCCTGTTTCCTCCTTTCTAAAGTCACCATGTATTCTAATAGCCATCATGTTCATGTTCTGGCCACCCGTAAAGGAGAAAAGGACAGAGAAAGATGAGCCATATTCTCTTCAGAAATTTCTTGGAAACTTTCTACATTATTCCTGCTGCTGTTCAATTGATCAAAATGGTGACACACGCCTTCTAGCTTCAAGACATCCTTCAAAATGCAGTCTGGCTTTGGATAGCTATATGCCAGGCTAAAAGTTGGATGTTTGTTATTAAGGACAAAGTGATGAAGGCAACTATTAGCACCCTTGGAAAAATAGTTTTCCCTCATTTTTTGCCTATGTGGTTTGTGCAGCTTGAGCCTAGTTCAAAAGGCAGTATGTGACCGTGTCTGATACCATTATTTTCTAATCACAGTTCAGTGATTGAAACCAACTCAGACCTTCCTAGTGAAAATCAATCACAGAACTTTTGTTAGAACTTTTTTTTTCTTGGGTGATGAGCTAGTCTAAAATAAACCTGGCACTTCTAAAGGTCATCTCTGCCATCAGAACTGGAGACCCTAAGAATGAAGCTAAGAAAGGGAAATGGGACAGAAAGATGGAGATTTTGATTCTTTGAGCCTCTGAATCTTGCCATGCTGGACACATTATTCCTAGACTTCTTTTCCTCTAACTAATAAGGTGCCTTTATGTTACTTATCACTGATACACCCTGGACTGTTTCTTAAATATCACTACCTCAGTTGGAAGACATAGAAACCATTTTAATAAAAAGTGGTAGAGATAAGTAGAAGCTTATTTTTAAGGATATGCTCAGCTAAGGTTGGAACTCTTATAAATTTGAGACAGTGATAGGGTCTGGACCTTTTTTCATCTCTCCTACTTCCCTTTGCATCTTATTTATTTTCCCTTGAACTTATAACTGTCATTTTCTTGTATTTCTGAGTCAGGAAATGTTACTACTTTGTGGGTGGCAGAAACTGAATTTGATTTTATAAGCAAAAAGAGAAACTTTGGATAGCTCACTCAGGAGAGGGACTTGAAGATTCCTCACAGTTAAACAGGCTGGGCCGATGGGCTCGCTGATGATAGCAGCCTCTTTCTTTTGTGCTTTCTCCTCTGACTTTCCGTCTCTTACTGGCACCAGCATCGCCTTTACTCCTCCTTCCCACTGTAATGCGCTGCATTGAAGACCTAAAATTTGGAATTATAAAACAAGGAAACTTTCTTTCCCTTAAGTCTTAATCAAACTTTATTATTCAGTTTTATTTTGGGATAAGTTTCAGATGTGCTACCAAGAACAACGTTTCATAAATCACGATGAAATTTCCCAAAGACAGTGATTCCTGAGGCAAAGGGCAGTGAAGTGGGTGGAGTCACGTGACCTATAGCAGAGTCACTCATGAGCCAAGAGGATGTGGATGATGTTCTACATTTGAGAAAGAGCTGAAGGTAAAGGTAAGAGAAAACTTTAGTCATGCACCATAAAATCAGAGGCTAAAAGCTCCAGGTGCTTCCAGATACTGCCTATAGAAAGGAGGCAAATCTAGAAGGCCAGGGGCCAGGGTTGATTTTCAGGACTTCATACAATTCTCAGGTCTTGGTCATTCCCCATGTTGGCTCCTCCTGTTACTGGCAGTAAGAATAGTCATAATCATAGGCGTCATCTACTACACATTCACTCTATACCAAGGACTAGGCTAAGAATTTGGGTACATTCACTCACTGGGCCATCTCAATAAATCAGTGAGGCAGGCCTTATTACTATCCTTATTTTATAAGGAAGGAAATGATTTCCTTCTTTATAAGAATGTATGAGATGAATGTACATGTTTTTGTAGATGCTGCAGGCTGGGAAGGGGGAAATTAACTATTTTTAGAAACCTCATGAAAGGGGTGTGTGGGTCTAAGACCGCTTTGCCCTGCTCTGAGTGTCTCCTTGGCTAGGTGCGGTTTAGCATCCCCCGTTCCAAGCTTAGATTATTGAATAGCCGATATTTTATCTTAGAACCTTGCCTTCCCAGTGAGACTATGAACTCTGTGGGGACGGGAACTCAACAACCACCAGCTCTAATTCTGCCTCGTCATGGGAATCTGGACTGCAGAGTCATGTTTGAGTTCTGCTGGTGTCATTATCTCCTCTCTCTGGATCACTGAATAATCCCCTTGTGGAGGCTTCCAAGAAGAACTAATAATTCACTCAAAATGTATCCAAGGCATAATATTTGAAATGAGGAGAAGATAATAGGCCCGTGCTGTTTGCACAATAGCATGGCACATTTCACCGAATAGTATCTCTCTCCTCTCATTTTCTTTAACCAAATGGAAGCAAATAAAAATCGCACAACTGGGGGTGTTGCCCCAGTTCATCAACTTCCCAAAACACAGACCTCAGTGGTATGGAAAGGCGTGAGTGCAAGGCTACATAATTAGATTTTATTGGAAAATTAGTGCACATTAATTCCACAGAATATCAGATTTAATTGCGATATCCCCACCCATGCATATAACACACTCAATCATTTCCATCTCCCATTACAATCCTTTCCATTCTCTCTCCTCCCTAATGACCCCTCTTCCACTCTTCATGTCTTTTCCTCCCTATATCCTACACATGAGAGAAAACAAGTGACAATTATCTTTTTGAGTCTTATTTTGCTTAATATATAAAGATGTCAAAGGAAATCTTAGAATCTTTAGCAATCAGTCATCAATGGACTACATATTTTTTAAAATTCCCTTTTAACTGTTTTTTGGGAGAAGAGTTTTAGGCATTGAATCCAGTTGCTGAGCAAGTGTCCATCCCTGGGCTACATCCCTAGCCCCTCTTTAATGTTTTGATTGTATAGATCATCTAGCCTCTGTGTAGAAACAAAGGAAAACAATGAGAAGTTAAAAAGAAAAACTTTCTAAATCACAATGACCAGAAATTTGCTGATATTTTACAGTTAATTTTGTTAATGCTTTATTTATACCCCTCCAATTATAAATGTATTTATTAATCTGTTTGCTTATGGATCATCCCAGACATACTCTTTTGTAAAATTGCTTTTCACTCCACAATATTGTGAAACTATTTTATATTAAATACAGATTTGTGTAATACGTCTTTCATTCAGAAGCAGAAAATATCTTTCTTCTGGAAATACTAGATGTACGGATGGTGTAAGGCCCATAGCTGCTACAAACAGAGAAAACCTAATGTGAATGTGAATCAACTCAACACAGAAGTAAGCAGAGGATGAGTGAAAGAACGAGTCCTGATGATGATGTTTGAATCCCTGGATCCTGCTTTGCCTGAAGCTATCTTTGTAAGAGGGAGCAGAGATAGATGTCAAGAGTAAAAGCCATGGAAGCAGACAGCTTGCATTCAATTTCTGGCTCTGCTTCAAGAATTAAGCAGAATGACTGTTGTAATACACTTAGAACAGAGCATGGCTAGCAAGAAGCCTTCAATGAACGTTGGCCTTTATTACCCTGAGAACTTTTCAATCACATCTGCCAATAAATTTCTTTTTTGGCTTGTTATTTTGATTGATACAGATATATACTTCTTTACTGGATGTGCATCTTTCAACCAATGTGAGAGTTGTAGCAACATACTGAAATCAATCTCTGTTCTCAGAATTCACCTAAGATCCCTCCTGCTTTGATTCCAATGTATTTTCCTGATATGTGACATGTTCCTCAGGAAAGAACCACTCTTGCTAGATAGAGCAGGCAAGTGTTTAATAAGTTCTTACTGGGATAAATAGACAATGCCCTCAAACCACCCTTGGTCTAGCAGACAATTTCAACCATGAGGATATGGTCTAATTTAAAGAATTCAGTGATCTGTTTTGCTAGCCAGCCCCTTCACATCCTCTCTCACCTCTCTATTGAGTCTCGATTCCATAGTAAACAAGATAATCACTTCTTTACTTGTATCACCAATGCCCTTGACCGTATCTCACTGTATGTATTTCCCGGTTAGAGTCAACTTTCTTCCCACACAGCACTTGCACCCATGCAGATGAACACAGCAAATGGACAAGCACGCTCACTAGTCTCACTTCAGATCCATCATTTCCTATCTCAAGTGGGCCCTTAACACTTCCTAGCAATCATGCTGCATTTTCTAGTCCATTCATCCGCAAGTCTGCCAAGGACCACTCATCTCAGACCTCTCGCACCCCCTCCGCATTCCCCTGAGCTGATGACCTTGCTTCCTAGTGCCAGTAAAATAAAAACAATCAGAAGAGGACCCCCCACCTCTATCCATTACCTGTACATACAGTTTATTATGTATCTCTGTACATATAGTTATTTTCTCTCCTGTCACTATGATTTTGTCTGTGTTACACTTACTGAATCTCCTGTGTGTTGCTTTTGCCCTGAATATCAATATGAACTTACTCCACAGAGATGTCTAATAGACACCTAAAATTAAACACGCCCAAGGCCCGAACACTTCCTAGTCCCTTAGAATCTGTTTTTTTTGTCATAGCCTTCTATGTAAATGACAGCTGTACTCCTCTTTACACTAAGATATATCTAATTAGATTTGACTTGTTTTTCATGCCCTGCCTTGGATCTGTGAAGAAAACCAGTTTATTTTCCCCTCAAAATATATACTAAATGTGGCTACCATTGTTTTCATTCTAATCCATGTCTCCATTCTTTTCCATCTAAATTCTTGCAGGAGGTGCTGTCAGTCATGTCTTTTCTCTCACTTCTTTTGCCACTCTCCCAGGCTCACTTTTGTAAGTTGCTGAATATCTGAAAACTACATTTCCCAGAATCCTTTGCCAGCTGGTTTGTAGTTAGATTCGCCCCAAGTGAAATCCTGGCAAGAGACTAAAAACAGAAGGAAGAACTTGTGTTTTGCTTCTACAAGTATCTTTTACAGCATTAGTAGCAAGAGCAGGAGTGGTTAAATGCGGGCTTCTAATTCGGTCCTCATAGCATGGTGGCCAAAGTGGGCATTTCTATCGAGTCAGCAGCAAAGAGCTCCCAGGCTTTGTCTCTAGCTGTGTAACAGACCCTCGACCTCAGACAATTCAGTGGCCCCCAAGAGCTTGCAGGGCTGGTGGGAGTATGAGCTCCTGCTCCCTGCAAGGTGGATGTGGCTGTGGTTCTAAGGCGGCCGTGGCCTGTGCTGGAACAGTCACATGTGTATCAGTCTAGGGCTCGTTAACATTGCTTTCTCTTCTATTCCTATAGACTACGGGCAGTTGTTAGTTTTTAAGTAAATTTGTCCTTTCCTCTTTTGCTCCTCTAGTGTTCCATCAAGTTTGGAATCAATTCCTTGATTTAAACTATTTTCATTTGAAATATCTAGAGTGGTTCTGTTTCCCAGAGCAGACACTGTTGGAGACCCCTAGCAGGTCTTCCTAAACCCAGTCTCAATAGCCTAAGAGACCTCTTCAGAGCTCTCTGTGATTTCTATTTCCCCTCTGGAGTAGCTACTGTTGAAGTTGCAGACATGTCAATCTGTTTAAGAAGTTGTCTGAGACAATAAACTAAAGGAGCGTCACCACCTGCCCAGTGATTTCCCGTCACCCTGCCCACCACACTACAGAAGCTGATGGGCTCAGAGCTGGTCCCTTTCGTAACGAGACATGGCCAGCAAGCCCTGGCAGAGGAACAAATAATGATTCTTTTGGTCTGTTTGTTTTAAGGACCGGCCTATTATTGATATAATAGATTTAATTATATGGAAATCACTTAAAGCTATTTTATTCAGGATTTTAAAAGTATCACAAATTGAGTCAAAATGAACAAAACAATTTCATTCATTATCATAATTATCAAGAAAAAAGATATGCTGACTTTTGATGACACTGCCTTTAAACATTATTGAGTAATCTGCAAATAGTTTTAAAGAGTAGACAATCATAATTTACAAAAGAGCAAATAATATTGTGATAAGTAGATTGTATAGGTCCTCTGCTGCTTTGAACACTCTTGTTATGTGAAAAATTTTGATTTTAATTACAGAGGATGATTTTTAGCCTGATTCACCTCAGTTTACCTCAGCAGTGCGACCCGTCCACCGGTCTGCTAGAGGCCAGGCAGTCTGGGACCCATCTTCATTTGCTGTAGAAAAAGTGACTGAAGAGTGGACTGCATTTTTTGCTGGCTGTGCACATGGTGAGGGGTACTTGGCTGTTCCACTGCTCGGCCCCACACCTCTCTCCCACTTTGCATGGTATCTGACACCTACTGGTACTGAGCCTTTGAACATTTCTTGTTTTAGACATATAGTTACAACTTTATTGGTTGTGCCCAGCTGTGTCCTGCTTCTAGTTGTTCATTCTGATCTCATATTGACTGTGGTGCCCTCTCCCCCTTGTGCCCTTAGAGATCAACACCTTTGTTTCATTTCTTTCTCACAGTGGCATTAGGAAAATACAATGTGTGGCACAGGGAGGTTCGGAAAGAACCTTGAACTTCTCCAACACGAAGCTCTCAGGTGATGGCTCCTAAACTAACCTCTCTTTGCCAAAGAGGCTTCTCCAATGTGTCTGAGACTTCAGCTCCGGCAGTTTTCAGGTGGACAAATGAATAGCTGAAGAAGGTCAGTTTGTAGACAGGTGGGAAACCTAACTAATTTGTACTCTACAGGTAGTACATGAGTCATTCCTTTATGCAAGAATATAGAGGAATGTAGACAAAGATGCCCTTGGCTATTCATCAGCATTGTGTGGGCTCTCTCCTTCTGCCTAAAATTTCCCAACATGACCACAATTTAGGTAGTATAATTGCATACTTTAAAAATGTTTCCATGTATAGAAAAATAGGAGAACCCCAGAATATACTTTGTTAGGGGTTTCAAGAAGTGTACATATGTGATTATGATACTTTGCAACTTACTTTTTTCACAAAGCATACTGTGCAGATAGATATAACTCCATTTCTATAATATTTTGCCATATGTATGATGCTTCCAGGTTTTCTAGTGTATATTTATGCCTGTGTCATGATATATTTTGCCATTTCATGGCTATTCGATATTCAGGTTTGTATACATTAGGGTGAAATTTAGCCATAATTTAACTGAGAGACCCAACATAACCATAGTTTGCATATGATATGTTTATCTTTTTTTTTTTTTTTGAGACAGGGTCTCCCTTTGTAGTTCAGGCTGGCCCTCAGCTCACTATGTAGCCCAGGCAAGCCTTGAACTCAGCAATCCTCCTGCCTCTGCCTCCCGAGTGCTGGGATTACAGGCGTGCGCCACCACACCCGGCACTGTGGTATGTGGTATTGATTGCTGGTGGGCGTGAGTCTCCACACCCAGCACTGTATATGGTTACCGGGATCAAATTCAGGGCCTTGCGCTTGCAAGGCAGGCACTGGAACCACTGAGCTAAATCTCCGGCCTAAATTTATCTTTCTTATTTAAGGGAAGTCCAAAAGGAGGCTGACTGGGCCTATACAGCAGCTC
>PVIC010012071.1:0-40345 GCA_004025085.1 Thryonomys swinderianus
AAAAAAAAAACAGTTTAAAGAGTCTTGGAGTCAGAGTTGGGATGATCCCGTTTCTCTTTCTTCCTCATCATTTAATCACCCTGCTGCTCAGTGTCCTCTGTAAAAAGCCAGGATCCATGTGCTTTTAGCTAGGAGGCATCATGCTCTAAAATTCCTCATTTCACAGTAAGCAGTAAGTTCATAATAGTAATAGGTTTCAAACTATTACCCTCAAAATGGAGATATAAAGATACCAAAATATTACTCCCATGGTAAAGATATTCCTATCTATTGCATTTTCCTGTTGGGACATCAGGCTATCATCCTACTGACCGAAGCCTTGATTATATAACATGCTGTCTACCCTTCCCTTCTATTAGTCACATTTCACAGAGTTTTGTTCCCTGCAAGTCTTTGTGGAATGGGTGCTAGAGATAAAAGCCAAAACCTTCAGAATGAGCTACATTCTCAGCCCTGCAGGTCTTTTTATTTATCATTTTGAGACAGGATTCACTATGCTGCCCAGGGAAGTCGTGAACTTGCTAACCTCCTATCTCAGCCAAGAATTAAATTGTATCATATATTGGTACAAATTTCCAATACTGAGTGTGATCATGATGTGTATATACAATGTACCAATAAAAATAAAAATTAAAAAAAATGTTACAGGTGTGCCTCACAATGCCTCATTGCGAGTCTTTCCTCACTGCTGCCTCACCTTGCTGGATACCTACTGCTTATCAAACTTGGACTTCAACTATACTTCTGTGAAACTCAATCATGCATATTTGTAATATGTTTTTGACCTATTTGAATGCTAATAATATCTTTTTCTATTTGAAATTAAATAAATTCCTCCTCAAAGACCAAAAGAAATTGGAGTTTAATATTATATTCACAATCTTTTTCAAGTATCTTGAAACTTTGCTTCTCCTGTCTCCAAACATTCTCACTTACAGTACCTGTGCCTGCTGACCCTGCCCATGTAACAACGTGGCTTTAGGAAGACATTAAAGCTAGCATTTAATTGGAGCTGTTCAGAACACTTAATCTCTAAAGGAGCAGTCTACCCTCATAACTAAGAAACAGGAATGCTAAGGTTTTTCTTTCCATACAAAGAAGAGTTTCTGAAAATACAATTCTTACATTGTTCCAAATAGGCCGAAAAGTAGCAACACTCCAAAAGCAACTGTTTAAAATATGTCAGGATGATGGCAAAAACTTTTTTTGAGGCAGCTGTCTGGCTTTCTCTGCACCCCGGCCCTGCCCTTCAGCCCGGTAGTCAGCAATTTACAGGGAGGGTAGATAGCTTTCTGAAAAGCTAAGCACTTAATGCAAGAACATGTTTCACTCTTCTGAAAAGCCAGTCTAGCCTTGCTGTGCCTTCCTTGTTGACAATACAGTGTTTCACAGATGAAAGTATGCACAGAAAAATCTGTGTATCCTCCAAACTGGGCAGTAGAAAATAAATGGACTACGCATTGTCATGAAAAGTACTTGCATTAGTATTCTGTAAGCACTCAATGACTACTAGTTAGATTCATGGTAAATATGGCTTATGTTCTTCTGATAAAAATTTGTGGGTAGTCTATAACAGGTTTATCATTTTATTTCTGTAATTCTTTTATGTCCTCAGGGATAACTGAAGCCTCTAATCTCCCTGTTAGACACACATAGAAATATATCCAAACACTTCATTTCATTCCCTTACCAACCCATAGTGTTTGTTTTCTGTTTAAGCTTCAGCCCCTTATGTGTTTACTTGTCTTTCTAGCTCACTATAAAGGTAATTATAGGAGCAGAGACTTTATCTTAAACCTAGCACTTACCGCTGTGACTGGCATATAAAGGCAGCCATAAAGCCTTCATTGAATTAAATGGACTCTGTTCATTTAAACAGAAAGCGTTACTAATAATAAAATCATACTTCTTTGGGTGTATGAGGTTGAGAATAGAGCCTTTACACTCAGCTCTATACCCAGAACCTTTTTGTTTTGAGACAGGATCAGCTTAAGTGACTAAGCTGTTCTGGGTTTGAATTCACAATCCTCCTGCTATGCAAGGCAGACTAGCTTTGAACCTGCTGCCTTTGCCCTTGTCCTGCCTTGCCTCCTTGCACTGGCACTACAGTTGGGAGCCTCCACACCTTGCTCCTAGGACCAGATACTTCTGTCACACTCCTGTAGGTGCCTACCAAGACACATGAGCGGAAGCAACATCAAAAGGCATGGAAGAGCTGCCCCACTCTTTTGACATTTGCTTTCTCCTGTGAGTGAACTGTTTCATCAAATCTTTGTTCTTTAGTACTAAGACTCTCTTTGAGTCCTCAGATGGATTGTTTGCAGCTGGAAGAAAATGGTAGCGAAGCCTTTGCTACTTCTCTCAGTATCCTCCCTGATCGTGGCTTTCCTGCTGTCACTCAGAAAGAGCACTGGTCCCAAATACAAATCCTATGTGTAAAAAAGTCTTGAATTTATTGCACATGAAATGATGCTCATATCAGAAGGAATTTAAATCAGAGCGTATTTAGAGGAAATGTAACTGTCATGAGGGAATGTAGAGACAGTTGAAGGTGTGTTAAATTTTTTGCTGGTGATTTTAAATAATAATCGTTATTTAAAATTCACTGAGTTTTCATTTGTTGTAAGTTTATACAAAGTTATCTTCATCTATTATCTAATTTCTTTCTTACAAATACACTGCAACATTGCATATTCCTTTCATATTAAATAAATATATAATCCAAAACTGGAGAAATTGGTCTGCCCAAGGTACCAGTGGACATGAGTCACAGAACCAATATTTCAGTGGCCGGAGAGTTAGCTCAAATGATACCATGCCTACCTTGGAAACATGAGGGCCTAAATTTGAACCTTAGTACTACAATCAATCAACTAATAACACAAACCGTACTCCAAGCCAGCTTTGTCCGGATCTTAAGTTCATGAATTTAGCTCTTGCATCAGCGATTACTTTCCATACTCAACTAGCAACATAGTTTGCAAATCTGTTTGTAGTCGCGTCTATGTGAGAAGGTACACGAACTTACTCAGCATAATTTAAGAAGTGCTCAAATAGTGTTAGAGTATTACAGATAGCATGAAGAATGTTATAGAAAGGTCCCGATATTTTTAAGTTGAGGGTATTTTGAGCTTTACTTTCTCTTCTCTTCCTCTTATTTTTGTCCTTAAGTGATTCCATTAATACCCAACGCCTCGAGTACCAATTTAAAACATTAGCAAATTCTAAATGTGTCTTCACTCTACAACTTTCTCCCTTTCTCTCTCTTAGCTAGAAGTGTAAATCTATAAAACAAAATTTTATTACCTCTTCCCCATAAGTTGCCTTCCTCTACTCATGTAATTAAGCTAGAAATGTGATATCATTTTTAACTTAGTCCTTCCACCCTCACCTAAACTTCAAACAATTCCCAAGTCCTGTTTCCCCATCTCCTCAGCACTTTCTAAATTTTCCCGTTTAATAATTCTTGCTCTGCAATTTCCCTAGTTCAACCCACGCCCCATCACCAGTTTCTTTCACACCCGTTATTCCCAGCAGTTTCGATGGACTCCTTGCCCTCACGTGTGCACCCTTCATATTCTCCTGTTGCCCCTGAGTGATTTTTCTAAAATAAAATGTAATGTTTACTTACTATAAATATTTCTATGTTTTGCCTTTGTTTGAAGCAAAAAAATCAGATTCTGTGTAATGGGCCAGATGTTCTGTCTCCTTGAAATTGACAGGATGAAATTCCAGTCCCCATTGTTATGGTATCAGGAGGTGGGACCTTTGTAAGGTAATTAGATTGCCTGGACAGAGTTTCCTTATAAGGGATTCATGTTCTAACACAAAGTACCCCAGAGAGCTCTCTGTCTTTTTTTTTTTTTACCATATAATAAAATGAGGAAATGTTGGTAGTTTTCAGGCCAGATGAACGCTCTCACCAGAAACCCATGATGCTGGCATGCTCATCTCAGACTCTTAGCTTCCAGAACTGTTAAGAAATGATAAAAAGTAAATTTATTTTATTTAAAAGCCATCTGAGTCTGGTGGTCCAAACTAAAACAATGTATAATATGGCTTTGAAGTACTTTGTTATCTCAGTTTTATTCATCTCTCCAGCCCGGTTACTAGCTTCTCCTTTCTAGAGTGTCAAACTTGGAGTGTCTCGCTTCTGGACGATTCCACATGTGCTCTTGCTTTTGGGGTTGTTTATAAAGTGTTCTACCAGCGAGAGTTACCTTCACCTTAAGAACTTCATTTATTCTTTAAATTGAACTAGTGCTTCCTTCAGGAAGCTTCAAAGCCCTCTCTACCAAGTCCAGGGTAATTGTCCTTTTCATGCATTCCTGTGTGCTGTGTGCTTCTCTGAAAACAGCTGTTAGGTACTTTGTTTTCATCAAGTGGATACGCTCAGCACCTTACAAAGGGCTGATGGTATAGAAAGTTCTCAGTCCATATTTACTGAATAAATGAGTACAGATGAACACACAATGAAGCCCCAGGCTGGATTATGGTCAGGGCTGGATCTTCAGGTGGTTTGGGTGGCTGGAGTGATGACTAAATGTATAGTGACAGAAAGGCCTGAAAGCTGATTCAATACTTGATCCTAATGTCCTATACCTTACAGGGATATAAGCAAACTATTGCCTTTTTTTTTTTTTTTTTTTTTGAGACAGGATCTCACTTTGTATTTCAGGCTGGCCCTGAGCTCACTACGTAGCCCAGGCAAGCCTGGAACTCAGCAATCCTCCTGCCTCTGTCTCCCAAGTTATTGTACTTTTAAATTATGAAAACAAAGCCCATGGTAGGCATGACATTTGTTTTCTATGTCAATACTGTCCATTTATAGTATAATCTATTGATTCCATTGAGTTCGATCTGGTTCATTCAAAAGAATCAGACCCTTTTCTGGCTTGAGTAGAAATGAATTCATCATAGTCAAAAACATTTTGAAAGTTCAGGGAAACATGAGAGCGGGGGCTCCTCCGGCAGGGGCTCTCTCTGCCTTCCATGCTGCCTTTTCACAGTCATTTCTGCAGCCAGCAGTTGGTGGTTGGCCGCACTAGTGGGATTCTCTCATTTTTCCCTTGTGTAGTCTGCTTTCTAAGATGTTAGCCACTAGCCAGCCACAGATGACTATATAGATTTAAATTACCTAAACGAAATTAAGTTGAAAATTCATTTCCTCATTCATGCAAACCGCATGTCAAGTGCTCAGTAGCCCTCTGTGGCTCACAGCTTCTTGGCGGGACAGTATGGAAGAAGAGCTTCTCCCACACTCGGGAGCTCTGTCAGGCAGCACCAAGCAGAGCTTACGGCTCAATACAGTGTCTTTGGTCAAAAGGACAGAGTCAGAAAGGAAAAGTTTTACATGGGGTGTTCAGGGCATGATACAAGAAAGATTGGGGTTCTTATAGACATCATAGCCACCATCGATTACTTTAAGAATTGGTGTCACTCTAACACACTACCTAATGAGAAATCCTGGATAAGTTGAGGTGTAAGTATGTGGTTCATGGTTTGTTATAATAATAATTTTCATTGAAAGAAAACCAATATTCCAAATGTAAAGATAAAAGCACATTTGTCTTTTCAATTTCAAATAAACATCTATTGATCAAAAACTATTTTATATTCAGAGGTAGTAAAATTTTTTTTAAAAATTACCAGGCCCAGATGGAACAAAAAAAAAAAAAAAAAAAACTTTTGGCAATGTGCCAAAATGTATTTGAAGCTGTTAAAAAAAATGCAGCTTCACTGAACAGCTAAGTTGTCCAAATATTGAAAATCAGTATAATATCCATAGGTTTCAATGGCAAATGGAAAGGCATATGTTATATATATCAAATAAATTTTTCTGCCATTTTTATCCTTAAAATACTTCATTTATTTAAATCTTTCATTCAATTTAATATAGTCAAATTTCATTAAGAAAAATAATTCAAACCATGTATTCATAACTTTTGGACAAGTAAATGAATATGATATCCATATGTAAGTTGAGCTAAATGAAATTACTAAAGTTTTATTATTTTTTTCTTTCAATCTCCTAAGGCCCAAATTCTGAATTTAAAAGAAAATCTCTGTTTTATCTTTGAGTAAATGGGAGTGGAGGAAACTGCGGTGATGCTTGAAATGGAAGAGGAACTTAAAAGTATTTCTTCTAACCTTAGACTTAATGGCTTTCTGAAATTATATTAATTAATGTTACAAAGACAATACTTTCTACCACTCAAACCTGCGATTGCTTTCAAATTTCAATTCAAGGAAATAAATGTATCATAGCTGTAGAATATTCCATCCAAAGTTGGACTTTGGCTTTAGTTTTTCCCCAAGCTTCCCTCCCTTAGTAATGTACTCAGTAAGCGGCCTTAAGAAACGTGTCACGGGATACTTTGTATTTTGCCAATTTTGAAGAAAACCTTTACCATCTAAAATGGTCACAAAGAAAACTGTAAGGATGTTGCTAGTTTATGAAGAACCTGAAATGAGACTAACCTAAAGATTCGTGGCACATTTGCGACCGTCTGTGACCTGAAACCCGGGCCTGAAGTTAAACTGATACCTGGGAATTTCAACATTTTGGATCCACAGTTCATAGAAGGGGCTGACTCCGCACCCGAGTTTGGTGCGAAGGAAATCACTGGACCGGAAGAGCCACTGCCAATGGGGCGATTCCGGAGTCGGTGGAAAGGGGCAGAGGGGGAGGGCAGCCCCGTAGCTCCCACTGCCAGCTGCACAGCTCCGAGCCAGCTCGGGGCGCCCTCGCCCCTCCCCAGCCCAAGCCCACCCTGGCAGCTGGAGGGACGCGGGTGCCGGTTCTGGTGCGGAGCCCCGTGTCTGACCCTGACATCAAACCTGGTCGGCATCCCTTGTGACAGAGAGAAGGCATTTCTGCACCAAGGGCCGCTGGCCTGTGTCACCATTATCTCTGGGTGCGGGCCCCGGGGGACAGAGGGCCCCCAGCGACAGCGCATTAAGCAATGAGCCTCTCGCCTCCTAATGATTGATTTCGACTGGAAACAATGGCGCGCTGACAACCTTGTGGCCAGGCCGGAGCACCTAGAGCTCAGGGTCCGGGTACACCTCCCTCCCCTCCCCGCCCCTCCGTGACGTCAACGCGGTCTGCGGCAAGATGGAGCTGGCAGTGCACAAGGAAGCCTGGGGGTCCAGGGTGGGATCTGACCACGTCTCGACTTTCTCTCGCTGCTAGGAAGAGGGTTCCCCGCGCTCCTGGGTTGTGAACGTGGACGGGACTCAAGAATCCTACCGTCGGGGTGAGACGTCAGCCACAAGCCTCTGTACTTGAGTTTATATGCAACATGGATACATTTAGACTAGAAAGGCTAACACAAAGGAGAGCGTAGAGAACTTCTGGTGTGAATTTAGACTTGAAAATGTTCTTAGCAAAAGAAAAAAAGTCTGATTACTAAATGCTATGGAGAATTCAACAAGGCTTAGAACTGTCAAGTGTAACAATATCCAATAGCATTGAAGATGTCTGCTGTGTTTACTGTAAAAAACTTGTTTAATACAGGTTTAACATGGAAATGATAATTACATGCAATTGTTGTGGGTCCAGTGTTTAACAGACTACTTCTTTAGATGAATTTCATAATAATTGTATGTAATACACATATTATATTAGCACAAACTCTTTGAACTAGAGAAAAACTATGATATAATAATGATGAGTTAGGAAATACTGTTTCCACTGGTCATAGTTGGGACAATTAGAGCATCAAAACAAAAGCAACTGATGAAGAGCATTGAAAATATATTTCAAAATCAGTTTGTTTTGATGTCGTAGATAATTCAAAAATTCAAACAATTTATGAAGACCACAAGTGCTAATTAGGATACCAACTCCTCATCCTTGAAAGGAATAGATTGAGCATTCAAACGAGATTAAATGTATGGATTGTTCTTCCCTAATTCTTGTGTGATACATATTTCTGGGCCTTTTTCAGAGAGATAAATTTAGTTACAGACTACATATTAGGTGAGATAGATGTTTTGTTAATTTTACTAGTTTTAACAACACTTATGCTTGCCTATGTTAGCATATAGAGGAGCAACTATTAAACTGTTAAGATTAATGACATTTTTACTCAGCAAATATAACAAAAACTTTATAACTAATAAACCTAAATATAATATCATTGAAGTTTTTTTACTTTTGTCTTCATTTTAAAATATTTCAAATAAATATTTTGTAAGAGAAACGTTTGATTTCTCAAATAGCAGTTAATATGAGATAATGGGGTTAAGATCCACAAAATATTTAGAAATTGTTTCCTAAATTCTCTCCAACATATTTTCCCCTCACTGAACTTTCATTATATCTTCACTCCATGAAATAACCTCTTACTTGTCCTCCCTAATTTAAATCCCAGAGTTTACATGGTGGGCCATGGCTTTATAGCTCTTACTAAAATGTGAGTGACTGAACTGGTCACTGTAGGTAAAAATGATGCACCCTCAGCCGGATTTGCCATCTGGTGGACCCAGAAGCCCATCATCAGGGCCACAAAAAGAACCTCATCGTTTATGTATATTTTCTCAACAATAAGTTTTTTGCTCTCTCAGTTTTGTGGTCTGTGGTATGAAAATGTTTCTTACTCCATACATTTAGTTGGTGCCCAGTGAGAAAATATGCCACAGCTATGGCACCCTCTGTTCCAACGTATGTTCCTCCTGTGGATGACGTGCCGTGCGCTCACGGGGAGGCTTCTGCGTCTGGTTCCCATCACCGGCTCTGGGAAACCTTCATTGCAGACACAGCTGGCCACGTGGAAGGGAGAGTGTCTGCACGAGTGGAACAGCAGGAGCCATCTCACGAGGGGCTCAAGGTGATGCCATCCACCACCTCAAAGGGTCCTTTTGGTTGTAGCTGCTTCCCTTCTCTTCTCAGTCTAGGGAAACGTCTTCAACTAATAAAACTAATTTTTAAATTTTTTCAAAAACTAATTTTTTCCTCACTGGGCATGGTGGTGCACACCTCGAGAGGTCAAGGCTTGAGGATAGCTGTGAGTTCGAGGACAGCCTGAACTACACAGTGAGTTCAAAGCCAGCCTGAATAGCAAGACTCTGTCTCAAAAAATAAATAAATAAAAAGTCATCATAAGGAATGTGAATTTTGAAGTGATTCTGGATGGAATGAGTAAAATGATATTTAAAAAGAAAGGAGACAGAGGTAGGTAGAGGCAATGACAAAGGTGGAGTAAAAAAAATCGCGTAATACTCTTTGGGTCGGTCATGTGGGGCGTACTAGTCATCATGAGCCATTCTGTGTGTTACGTTCGGTTTGGGGGATATAAGGAGGCACTGATGAAGTCATTCACACCTTAGTGAGACAGATACACATCAAGTGTGTTGTATGTACCAAACACTATGATATAGAAGGAAAAAGGCATGATTCTAGCTCTCTTGCTTGTGGCTGGGAAATTGAGGTGCACTGTCCATTAGTTTACTGCTGTGGGGAGCAGGGATAGTGAGGGCTCTGACCTCAGTTGGCAAGCATCCTATCAGTGCTGACAAGAAGGTACTTTCTTGCCACATTTTTTCAGTACCTAGAAACTGAGTATAAGAGCTGCTCCAAAAATAACTCTCAGGTTAGAAAAACTCAAAATGATGCGTCTAATGGAAGGCTATGTTTCTAATACACATGCACCTTGCACGAGATGTAACAGGTACTCAAAAAATGAGAGATTATGGTCATTTAACCAGAAGAGTCTGTCAAAATGAAAAAGTTTTAAGGTGCTAAAGCTAAGTAATTTCCATTATTCAAATTGCATTTTGAAGTCAGGATGCGAGGGTTCTGTGCATAATCCTTTCATGGTAGAATTCTGGGGCATCGTCAGAGACCAAATGAAGCTGTCATTACAGTTTCCCTGTCCTTTTTGATTGTCGAACCACCATTACAGATCCAGGAGCTAGAGGAGCTGCAGGAGTAGTGGAGCGAAAGGGAATAATGCTGGAGAGGCTGGAGAGTAGTGAAATAAGTGATTGCAGGTTGGAGCCAAAAAAATAAAAGTTTGTGCAAATCTGTTTGATCTTAATATCCCTTAATGTGGGGTGTATTTCCTTTCAAAGAATGTCTGGCACTAATCTCTTTTGGTCATATGGAGAAAGCTTTAAATGAGCTATTAGTAAATATACTACTATAGTGAAATTTAGAATAAATAATGAGTGGAAACTGAATTGTTTGTGTAAAATGGGGGAAATCCCTTTGGCTTCAGACACTGGAATATTGCTTTTGGTTGGTAGAACACAAAAAAATATAAAAATTTCAAGAATTTCCAAGAACACATGGCTAGAATGGATCATCCATATGTTCATCTTAAAGACTTTAAAATAAAAAAAAAATGTAGGAAATTATTTTCTGAAGAAAATGATCTTTAATGGAAGTAAAATAGAAAATGAATCCACATTTTCAATGTATGCTTTATGGTTCACACTAGTATTGCTTAAACAAGAGATAACCCACTTCTATAATTGTGACTATTTCAAATATTTTCAAGATAAGGTTAAGACCATCAAATAACTTAAGAAAATGTTAGGGAATGTAACTCATGGTTGTTAAAATGTCTGTATTTTCACTAAGAATTAGGATGGTGTATTTATGTAGTGGGTAGCATGAAAACACAATATGTGAAGAATGTTCTTTAGATAATATTTTACTCAATAAATATTGTCTTAGGGAATAAAGACTTAAAAGCAGCAACAAAAGCTTTTTTACTACTAAACAGTTGCTTAAGGCAGCAAATAATTGATCAATTTAGTTTTCAAAAGTCAGTCCAATTAAAAAACATCCCAAACATTTGTTTAATGGTGGGAAAACTTCTTGAACATAAATTCTTCTGAGACATAAGACACAGTTCCATTTCAACAAGAAAAAAGCTTAACAAACATAATTTATGACAATTTTTATTTTCCTCTCAGATAAAATTTGTATATTATTCTATAATATCCAATTTATTTATTTATAGAACATCTCTAGTAGTGATAAAACTAAGAAAAAGAACATGAAATAAGAATTTTCAGAAAGTTACATTTGAAGATACTAAATAGTGAAAATATCTAGAAAATGTCAAGATTATTTCCATAATTGGGGCAACATAACACGACTATATTTGGTTAAATAATATATATATATATATATATATATATATCACATTATGGCAAATAAAATGACCAGTTTAAATCTAAAAATCAGCGATACAAAGGCACCCTTTTGTGCATCAGTAATGACAACTTTAAAAGAGTGAATAATTTAGTTTGCTTGAAATTTTGCATTACTTTACAATGTGGGTAATGAGTGTCTCTTTGTTACTTCCATTCATAACTCTCAAGATTACAAATGATCCAAACAACTACCTTAAAATATTTTTTCAAGGAGATTTCCTTCAAAAGTTTCAATTCAGAAGAAAAGTACCTAACAAGAGCGACATTTATGTAAATAGTCAAAGGTGAATATATTCTGGTTTTGTATGTATTAAAAATAAAATGTTATGAAGCAAATTAATGAAAATGTATTTATTTACAAATCTTGGGTTTTTTTTAACATTCGGTGATCCCAGTATGACTCTCATTCTCCAATTATACTTTTGGAATTTTTTTTGTTATTTATTTTAAGAAACAGCTCATATCTTTAAAGCTCTGGACTGGTGTAAATCATTACAGTGGTTTCCCATTTTCATGGGCTCAAGGAAACAACAGTAAGCTCATAAAACAGATACCACTAATTATGCAGAGGAGAAGTCATAAAGTCAGTAGGAGAAGCATGTTTTATATTCATGAACACATCATTAAAAGTTTAAGACATGCTATCAAATTCTACATTTTAATACTATACCCAACAGCATTAAACCCTCCCAACAAGAAAATCAGATTGTTTAATGATCCTTTCTTGTCACACTGGTTTTATATGTCTGCAGTTGAAGCAGATGTGGAACTCATATTGCTCAACTATTTTTTAAATCATTGGATAAATAAAACATCATTTATCCCTTGCATTTCGTTTTTTTAAAGATGTGAATTACCTTTTAACATACATCTCTTAAAGTGTATTTATGGAGGTTACAAGCCTTGATTCCATATTGTATGTGGATTTTTTAAATAATTACCTGTGTTTTCCTTAGAGCCCATAAAAATGGAAAGAGGTATAATAATTAATAAAATGAAAACTAACACTGGTGTGATTAAATCAAATTTAATAGAGCATAAGTAAAAACACAGGAAAACTTTGCCCTGACACTAAGAGAAATCACTGAGAAATCCAGAAATCATCCAAAATGTTGCTACTGCACACAGCAAATTTAAGTGACATTCACAGAACATCACAAATATTTGCCTGCATGCTCAGACATATTTAACTGAGGCTTTTTTGTTTGTTTGTTTTACTTGTCCATGTGGTCCAATATCTTAGTGCACATTTGGAAAATTTCTCGTTTCTCCATAAATAAATGGTTTGCATTTCACGGTTTCAGAATATCTTTTAGCTAGTTCTAGAACACCCACTACAAGAGCATTTTAATGGGAATTTTACATGCGGGCAAGCTTCAAACTTAAGGTCAAAAGGAAACTAAACAGTCAATGCAGAGAGGAAGTAAAAAATGCTATAGAAGTAAAAAATACAAATAAATAAAGCGCTTAGTTATTGTGGGGAAGGATAAACCATGAGGAAATCAAGACATTAAAAATACTTAAAATCTATCAGAGACATTCACGGGCCAGATCAGAGCTCGGATTAAAGTAACCAAACACTTCCAGAAATTCAGTGTGGTTTATTATTGGAACTGGATGAAGACACCGAGCAAGGAGCATTCGTGGGAAGAAGACAGGAAGCCAGGGGCCGCCCTCCTGCGGTCTCGCCTGTTTCATTTTGCTGTCATTTCATCCTCATTCAATAATTTCTTTTTTAGTTTTCACGCATTATTGCAGACTTTAAACGATGTGGATATACGGATGAAGTACTGAAGTTTTCTTCGAGCTCTACATTTTGGAAGTTAGAATAGACAGCCTTATAATTTACAAGCTATGATATGTACACAAAATGAAGATAGTATGCAGCATAAACACAAATGAGTAAACAGTATAGATTGAACTGTGAGCAGCATTTCTTCAAAGCTGTCATTTTTCTGAACTTAAATATAAAGTAGATATATAGATTCTTGTTATTTGCAAATTTACCTTCGGACAAAACTGTATACGATTTATATGCATACATCAGTTACTAAGTGTCAGACATTACTCTAAGCACTAAACGTATGTTAACTGAATCTTCTCAACAACTTCAAAGAGAAAGACATATTTTTATTACTCCCATTTCATAATGAGGAGACTGAGGTAAAGCGATCTGCCCAGGATTTTAGAGCTTGTTAATAAGGAATTGAGTCTTTCAAAAAAAATTAGACAATTTGATATTTCCTATTTCACAAAAATTATCATACATTCTAGAGTTCATTTACATCTACAGGTTCTCAAACCGAAGACAAGATATGGTATTTACATATCTGTGATCTATTTATTTCACTTATTAGTGTGTCCTCCAGGTGTAATAGGAAATATCCAAAAGGAATTTGGTGTGGGAACATAATGAGGGGAAAAAATAAATATGATTCAGAAAGAAAATGAAAGAACGTGTATATAAGGGGTAGGGGGTTGTGGGTGGGTAGGGACATGGGTAAAAATGAGAATTAAATTGTGTCATATACTGGTACAAATTCCCCGGTGTTGTGTGTGATTTTGAGCTGTATATAAAATGTACCAATAAAGAATTCAAAAAGAAAAAAGAAAAAAGTTAGACAATTTGAAAAGTTCTCAATTTGTTAAGTACTCTCTCTCTCTCTCTCTCTCTCTCTCTCTCTCTCTCTCTCTCTCCTGCTGCTACAAAGGCTTTTCATTGCACATTTTCTCAAAATCCATACATTTATTTTACTAACATCTAGAAGCTTGTGTGTGTTACACCATCTGAATCTCACTTAACAACAATTCTTCAGTGGTGAACATTCAAAGGCACAATGACTTTGGTACCAAATCCATTTAACTTTAAACATGAAGAAATGCAGATTTGGTCCTTTGAGGTTAACTGATATATAAATATTTTTAGTGAAACTACTGGTAAATGGGGGACCATAGAACTTCTCTAAGCTTTCAGGAATCCACTTTTACAAATCCTGAGCTGGTTTTAATTTAAGCATCACAAGTGAAATGCAACAACTTGGATGAAAATATAGTTGCTCATTTGCATCTCCAATTTAATTACGCCTGTAACTGTTCGGTTACCAAAGTTAGATTCAAATGCTTTTTCTCCGCCAAGTGCAGCTGCTCAACGAAACGAACACTGATTTGATTTTTCTGCAGAGTACGTGTTCCCTCGCTGCTCCCAAGATGAATAAATATGCCATGATGCTGTGGAGTTGCCGATCTTGCCCTTCTGTGAAAAGGCCTGTATCTGCTTATTCTCAGACATTCACAGTCCTAAAGGAATAAGACACCAGTGGCCTGTGAATGAGAAAGCCCTTTCAGACTTACAAAGCCTTCGCTCCTGAATCCACCTTCACCAGTTTGGAGAAAAGAGCTTTTGGCACCAAGTCCTCCTTCAGGGAAAGACTGATAATGATCACCAAAGACATCCTAGAGGCTGCTGCTCTCCCACTTCAAAGGCTTTCTCTCTTAATCAGCATTAAATCATCGTTTTGTCAGGGATCTAGGGACAGCTGTACACAATCTATTTATTTTAAAACAGATTACAGCCAGGTCCCTCTGCCAAAGTATAAACTTCTTAAAGTTGCATGTGTTTTAATATCCTTTAACTTGAAACTTTTTAAATTTGAATTTGGTGCCCCAAGTGAGCATTACTATTTCATCAAGCGGACTTCATCTTCCCATTAAAAATCACAACTTTGTCAATCATCCAAAGTATTTCAGCAACAGAACAAAATAGGCCTAAACAAAAATTTTCCATGATTTAAATTTTTCAGGCTACAAATATGAACTCTGAACTCACTGAGTTTTGTGTGGTATGTACAGATAACCAATCAGTTGGACTGTCTTATTTTTGATATTAACTACCTGATATTTAGCCATACACTTGGCTCTTCAGCTGTAGAGCAGATCCAGGTACCACATCTTTCCATCCTTATCTTCTTAACCCTAGTGGTCTTGATAAGTCCAGGAAAATCACAAAGGCATTTTACTGCCTAATTTTTAAAAAGTTGATATTTTTTAAAAAGACAATGGCTCAGAGCCCTAAATTTTACTCCCTACCCACCCATCATTTCAGTTTAACACACAAAAGAAATGAACTATAATATCTGCTTAGTTTATTATCAATTCCAAATTTTATATATAGTTAAGTAGATACAATGTAAACTAAGTAGATATCATACAAGTAGATGCAGTCAACTAAAATGAAATCCTTACTTAGTTAAATTTGGCTTGAAACAATATCATTAATAATTGGAGAATGTTCACTGTTATGTAGTATTTTCATGATATTTTAGTAGCTTATGGTTTATGTATTATTACCCTATTTTGCAGTGACTACTGAATAGACAAGGAGAAAAATGTTTAATTTTACTGTTATTAATGCTATTACAGAAGTTGACGAATATTTCATTTAGTACTATAGTTATATCCTCTCTTGCTATTGACACTTTTTGTTTTGTTTTGTTTTGTTTTGTTTTGTTTTGTTTTTGAGACAGGGTCTCGCTTTGTAGTTCAGGCTGGCTCTGAGCTCACTAGGTAGCCTAGGGAAGCTTCGAACTCAGCAATCCTCCTGCCTCTGCCTCCCGAGTGCTGGGATCACAGGCATGAGCCACCACGCTCGGCACTGTAGTATGTGGTATTGATTGCTGGTGGGCGTGAGTCTCCACGCCCAACATTGTATGTGGTCACCGGGGATCGAACTCAGGACCTTGCGCTTGCAAGGCAGGCGCCGGAACCACTGAGCTAACCCTCCGGCCCTATCGACACTTTTTAAAACACAATATTTGACTGGCAAGGCAGAATGGAAAATCTGGAGGTTTTGAATGTCTATTGAAGGATCCATTTAATTTGTATCCTTTTTTGATTATCTAGAGGGAAACTGAAAGGATGAAGTGATTCACTGAAGAAACTAAAGAGGACAGAAACGTGAGCAACCCTTACACTCTCATCAGAAAGACTGACAAGGGCCAGAAGAAAGGGGAAACCACAGGACTTCTTCCAAGGGTAAAGCGAGTCTGGATCTGGGTTCCCAACTAACCAAGTGCTCTAAGCCTGGAGAAATCCATGAACGGAAAACATACATCACTGCTATGCTGTCTTCAAAACCTTGAAAGCAGAACAAAACTGCCTCTGTCCATATTTCGAGTGCTGACACATTCGCTAGCTGCTGTAAGGAAAGTCCAGAAGGCCTCCTGCAACAGGACTGTTTTAGCTCATCTCCGTGGCAAGTGAACGCACATCTCCAACAAAGCTCAGACACCTGGGAGCTTCTCGCTTTCTCTCCTGTGTTCTCTCCCCTTTGCCCCGGTCCAGCTCACTCCTGATAAAGTTCCTAACCTTTCCACCTTGACGCTTGAGGCTTTAAAGAAACAAAAATGGTTCAGGTAGGAAGGAAGGTTACCTGGTGATTGAACACAGGAAAGCTAGAATCACACGCGCTTCTTAAGTTCCATCCAGGTCTTGCCCGTGTCTAAACCTGAGTCTCCAAGTTCTCTACGTACCTGAAGCGCTGCTGTGAGAATAAAATGAGGAAGTATATAAGGAAGATTAGCATAGACTCCAATATACAGCATATGGTTAATCAATGTTTCATGTTGTCATTTTCTCCTCATCATAAATTACATTCAGACTGGAGAGGTCATGGCATAAAAGCCACAAATAAAAGTAATCTCATTATTAATTATGGGATGACATCACTCCAGCATCACCAGCTGGCATATACCCTAAAAGGACAGTTTTCATTGCTTCTCTGAATAAATCTGACTGCAAAATAACAGATAAGTATTTACAGCCCAGATTGGGAAAGGAGAGGAATTTACTTTTTGAGGTTGATTTATATGATGGTTGTACGAGTCTGCCCGCAGAATTCCTGAAGAAGCACCCAGCTCCCAAGGGAAACAGTGAAAGTCCTTTGATTGCTGCAGTCCAGAACCATCATCAAAATGTTTATTTGGTCTAAAGGCCTAACTGGTCTGTCCTCTCCAGAGGTTTCATTCCACGTGTTTTATCCTTAGGTTCAAGAATTAATATCACCAGTGGAACTTTTTCTCATCAGAGTGGAATATCTGAGTTTCAGCAGTGAGAAAATACACCCAATACTTGTGTGATTGGAGTTCTCAGGACTGAGGTAAAAATTCTACTATAAGTGAGGCATACAGAAGCATTGGTTCTTTGCTTCTTCAGATTATTAAGCACAGCTTTCTCCTTAGCTATTTGTCCTTACAACAACATCTTATTTGCACCATATAATTGTAATTATTTTAGAAATGAAGTTCTGGCATTTTGTTTTCATGGCCAAAATTACACATAGTTGAAGCCAGTGTTTATTGGAGAGTCTTGAATATCAAATGAAGGAAACTATAGAAAACTAAATCATTAACAAAAGATCACTTAGAACTTCTGAAACTCAAAATCTTCAAATATATAAATAGTAGAAAATGGTCAACAAAAATAAGTATTAACAAGACACCCAGTGAAGCTGGATCTGGTAGCATGTGACTGTATTCTCACTAGTCAGAAGGATGAAGCCAGACTGTGCATCCTGGATGTTTTGTCTTGAAATACAACAAGAAGGGCTGGGGATGTCGCTATATGGTAGAGTAATTGCCTAGCATCTGTGACATCCTATGTTCAATCTCCAGGGTGAGCACAAACACACACACACACACGCACACAGAAAGGGGGGAGGGAGAGAGTAAATCAAATGGAATAATTAGAATAAGGAAAAGTATTCCCAAACAAAAGCATATTAATACTAACTGGAAGAAATTACACATCAATGAACTGTATTTCATATCTTCTAAAAGAGTTTGTTGATTAAAATAACAAAATATTAATGGTTAGTAGCTGGCCAAAATTACTCAAGCAGGATAATCAGTATATACATTCTAACAACTTATAAATATTAAAGACACATATAGAGGCACTGTCATTGAGAGAGCTTCAGCAACAGTTGGATGGTTGCTCTTCTACCAGTAGGGCTGGGTTTCAACTGTTTCTGCTGTTGCCAAAGGTAAAACATTGGCACACCTGGGACTCCTGCCTTTTTCTAACCAGTCTCCTCTTCCTTCTCTGCCCTGTTCTCCCTGGTGTGTGGCCTCCTCACTGTGTCTCCTGCAAAGCTGCAGGACTCCATGCTGCTGTGCGCCGAGCCCACCTTCTTACAGCAGGGCTCCCTATGTGAACATCTACCCCAGGGATTTTTCTGCGGATTTACTGTAATCATCCTTTTATAAACATGTAGATCATTCCTTAGGAACTCTTACATTACATAAATGAAGCTCTATGAAATCATTCTTTCTAAAAGAAAGAAACAAATCTAGTTACCTTCTTTGACATTTAAATTATATCTAAAGGGAGAATATATTTAAGTAGAAGAGTAATTTGTTACTTAATTTTTTTTTTTTTTTTTTTTTTTTTTTTTTGGAGACAGGGTCTTGCTTTGTAGTTCAGGCTGGCTCCAAGCTCACTATGTAGCCCAGGCAAGCCTCGAACTTAGCAATCCTCCTGTCTCTGCCTCCTGAGTGCTGGGATTACAGGCGTGAGCCACTATGCCCAGCACTGTGTTATGTGGTATTGATGGCCAGTGGGCGTGAGTCACCACGCCCAGCATTGTATGTGGTTACCGGGGATCGAACTCAGGACCTTGCACTTGTGAGGCAGGCGCCGGAACCACTGAGCCAAATCTCCGGCCCCTGTTACTTAATTTTTAATACATTATTTTAGTTCATTTATGAAAAATGTAATTGCAACTGTATTAAATTATTTGATCAGCAATAAAATATACTTCCATATAGAGCAAAGAATTAGAGAAAGTATTAAATATCCTCCCCAAATGCCCAATTTCATGAATGCTCAATTTTATTTATATAATTAAGACAAAAAATACATTTCAGCTTGAACTCTGTGGATAACTGGCTCAATTCCCTAAGTTATTTTGCAAATATAGTCACCATCAGAATGATAAAATTATATCTACTATAAAGATACCTCCAAAGCCTAAGCCATCCAGGTCAGAAAATTGAAAACAAAGCCAAATGTTTACTGAAAATCAAACCCAGAACTTCTTTTGAAATTCACAGAAAGGCAATCATTTTCTATGTCTTTTCACTCTCTGGTATGGGACGGAACTCAGACCGAAAGTACTGAAGCACTTTAAGAAAGGCAGTAAAACAAAAGCAAGCCTTCTTGTAAGACTTCCAGATGAAAGAGTTTTGAATAAGCATTTAATCATGCGGATCTTGGTTCAAACTAAGCTGAACCTCAAAGGTTTACCTGGGCTCATTATTTAAAATTCGCAATGAAATGGAACACGTAGCAACTATTGGGAGTATTGATGGTGGAATGAACTGTGTAGGAAACTGCGTGGCTACATTAAACTCACAGTCTTAGTCCATCTGGCATCAGGGAAAGACAGCGTCGCACTTCTCCTGTCTGTTTGTAACTTCAGCATCCTCACAAATTGAGTGTTTTTAACCTTGAACAGCATTTGAAGCCAACGTCAACATGCACATGCATTTTCCTGGCTGATTTTAAGTTTCTTTCAGTTTGTGTCATGGAAGACTTTCAATGCTTTTGGTGCAGCAGTTGTTTGGTATATAGGACGAGCTATGTTAATAAAATTAAATGTTATCAGCTATAAACTGTGCACAAAGCATACATTTTATGAATCACAGTTTAAATTTGATTACTGTGGTGACTCAATTAAGAATACCAATATGCAAAGAGGATTTAGACCATGAAATATTTTGAATTTATTATATGTCTGATTGGCTCCCATATTTGCAAGTTGTCCTGGCAAATCCCAGATTTTCTGCTGTCCTGCAAAGATGAAACCAATAAGCCAAAGGGGAAGAATTGAGAGTTTTTCCCCAAGCAGATTTATCTTACAGAACACCAGCATCAACTTTCCTGACATTTTGTCTTAAGAATCCCCAGAGATTATAAACTAAATAAATTGGCACTACCAAGAAATTGTCCTAACAAAATTTGGCATAATTTCAGAGCTGATTCTATTTCTTCTTCCTTTTGGAAGGTGACAGCGCCTCTTGTCCAAGACAGGATGTCCAAGCACACTATATACACAGCCTGAAAAATCATGCGTACAACTGTCACATGAAAGAATTTACAGAATTACATTTCCACACTGTTTGGCTTCCTCCGTATCCTGACAATAACCAGACTATATGTTTCACTTGTTCTGAAGCCATATATAAATAAAAGAATGATATAAAGAATAAAACAAATTACTTTCCAAAAACAGGGCCTGTAAATCACAGTGTAGGAGATTTTGCTTCCAAAACATGTTAAAGTCTTTCTGGGTGCCAGAAATATCTACCACACAAGAGTCACTGAATTACCCTTGATAAGGACTGGTAAATTGTACAAAGGGTTCAGGATACCGCTTGGTGGTAGGTGAAGCTGGTGCCTCTCCCCAGTTTAAATTCCAGTGCCAGAAAGTGAAGGGAGTCTTGCAAGAGATAATGAGAGAAAAAATTAAGAAATAAAGTCCCAAGCAATATTATCTCAGAGTTGATCATAGTTGCAATTATGTAACAGCACAAAAGGGTCTTCTCTTAACAAGCCATAGGAAATTATTCTCTTGAGAACTTAAACAATGATAAGGTGAAATCAGTATTGATATTCTGACCATGAGCAAACTGAGTCATCACCAGTAACTCCATATACTAGAATTTGAACATTACTACATGGTTTAGGTTTGTGTACTTTTTAAAATCATAACATTTTATGATAGTATAACACATGCAGAAAATGTGCAGCTCAATTAATTTGTATACTGTCGATGCAAGTCAATGGCCACATATTACTCAGTGGATACATCATGATCTATATCTTGAAAGACACCTCATGACTCCTCCAAGTCACTGTCCCATTTTCAAGTCACAAGAAATCAGAAAGATCACAGATGATGCAATCAGATATTATAAATTGCCTCTTTTAGAAAGTTTTACAAACGGAATCATACCAGATATGCTTCTCTATGTCGATCTTCTTTTGCCTAGTGTGAGATCTGTCTGAATTTCTGCAGATCAAAGATCATCATTATTTTTCAATGTTATGTTTTGTTATTGAATATTTCAGAACATATCCATTCTACCTCTATGCCTAGTTTTCTGTTATTACAAATAATATTACTCTAAATATAATTGTGCTTATTTTGGGAGGTGCATTTCCTCGTGTATTTGTTAGGTATATCCAGAAGTAGAATTCCTGGATCAGAAGGAATATACAGCTTCAACTTAATAGATAAGGCTGACAGTTTCCAAAATGGCTTCTTCACATGACATTTCCACCACCACGGTATGAGACCTCTAGTTACTCAAAATCTTCATTATACTTGAAATGGTCTTTAGCATTTTATCTGTTTTAATGAGTGTATAGTGCTCTATCACTGTTTTTTTCTGGAGATTAATATTATGCACTTTATATATTATACTGTGTTTAATAATGTATATTGTATATGATGACTCATGTGTATATTGTCCGTGTTCTTCTTTGGAAAATACTTGTTCAAATTGTTTCCTGGTTTAGTTTAATTTTAATTAGCTCCCTTTACTTCTACTTTAAGGTAGAAATTTCATATTTACGGAAGACTAACTCAGAGAAGTCCTATGCTAAGTCACATATTGTTTACTCAGGCCTCAAAGATCTATCAGAAGATCTTACCCACCCTTCTTTCTTTAATCAGTGAGAATACTGAATGAATCTCACGGAGGATAAGTGACCAATTCAAGCTATTATAGTTTTTACTGGAGCTGGGGTTTGAACACTAGGCTCTTTTTTTTAAAAGTTGATTACCTTTCTCCTTAGAGTATTAAATATAAGCAAAGTTGTTAAAAGCTAAGAGGCACTAATAGATACTGAAGAATAGTTTTTAAAAGGTGCAAACTCTACATTTGCATTTATTCTACATGTCCTTGGAACATTTCTTAAGAAAAAAGAGAGTGATGGTACACAATATGAAGGTTCCAGCCAGGAAACACTTCCCTGGTCACGGAATAGAATAACAAACAATCGGAAACAAAGCACCCTTGACCACACAACTTTCACTATCACTCTTCTTCCCCCTGGGAACTAGAATGAGTATTGTCAGTACTGGACATTTCTACAGCTCACTAAGCTAAAATAAGTATATATTTTACCTATGCTGTTCTCCTGATGAAAATACGTTTCCCTAAAGCATTCTAGCTAGAGTTAACTTGCTCACCCTGGCCTCTGGGGCATTCTAGTAAAATTCAAACACAGGAGCCATTCTTTTTATGTAGCATGTCTCATTATTTCAACTGAGAAAGAAAAAAGGCCAAAAGGAAATAAGTCATGTTGCCTGAGTTGAATCAATTGATAAGCCAAACATATGATGATCTGTCGAGAGGTTATCTAGTTATTCAAGTTTTACTATTCACATATTGTAATTATCATGCTACCTGTCCCCTTTGAACATGGTTCAAACTAGTCTCACAGCTCACTGTCAAGACAGATCAAAACAGTTCCATTTGTTGAGCCACCAGGGTATTTTGGGTTTCACAAGATACAAGACATGGTCTGTACTCAGGAGACTAATTAGAAAAAATGTAGGCCAGGATTTTGTTACTTAAAGGCTTTTCTGGCTTTAGAGAAATGCAACTTTTACAGATTTATCTAGTAAACATTCTATGATAGTTATACTAGGTAACTGGAACATTTTATTATTTGTTTTAATATAAATTTCAATCCAAAGCTCACCATGTGTAGAACTAACTGCCCTGAAGGTGGAAACAAGGAATAACTTCCCAATGTTGTGAGATTTCACCTCTTACTTCTGTCCTTACCCATAAGTGAAGAGGAAAGATATGGTCTTTCTGACAACCCTGCCAACGAAAAGCCCACATTGTGTAGCCCTCTGTCTGCTATTTGCACAGCAGCATGCTAGTGGGGTGGGGAGTGGGACAGAGGATGGTGTCCGGCCTGGCTTGCTCCTTAGGCATACGCCTCTGGATACACCTCCTGGGTGTGCCTCTTCTCAGCTGGCTGATTATGGACAATCCCTTCAGCCATTAAAGGCTCTTAGCCAATGGAAGCATCATGTCTGGGGAGTTGGAGGTGAAGCTGGAAAGAAAAATGAAAAGTTACACATGGAAGGGAAGAGACAAAGCCTTCATCCGCATGAACCTTCCCAAATTCTCCCAGGTCCTCTCTTGGCAAACCAGAATATATGGGAAATGTACTAATATTAAATCCTACATTTGAAGTACTGTCTGGTCAGTGCTTTACATGTTGAAAGATTTTTTTTCTTCTCTCACTCTGTGTCTGTTTGTGTGTCTCTGTGTCTGCCTCTCTCTCTCTCTCTCTCTCTCTCTCTCTCACACACACACACACACACACACACGACATGCTACTTGGTATCTTGATTTCTCCCTTTCCAAATTTTAAACAAGATACATATTCACCAACACTTAGTGCTCATTTATCTCAAGCTATGCTGTGTGATCTCTACAGTAAATATTTTCTCTTATGACATTGCCTGTCTGATCTCAGGTAAATGATATTAAGTAGTTTCTTCATCTGAAAAATGGAAATAATAATTATACCTGCTTCAGAGGATTCTTTTATGAGTTAAAGGAGCAATTTTTTCTGAAAAAAAGGACAACCCCATAGACAAAAAGATCAGTATTAATATTTGTTAGACAAAACAAATCTCTTTAATTGTAGGGTGGCTTTTCATTCTTACTCAAAATGTTATGGAGAAAGACTACAGCAAAGATGTATGTGAGTCTGGTGGAAGGGCAGGAAAAGAAGACAGAAGAAAGGAGAGAAGTGAAGTGCCCTTTTACTGAATGGTTTCACAGAGCTAAGCACTGTTCTAAATGATTTTGAAAATAATTTTTCCCATTTAATATTTCAAAGATCTACATGAATTAAGTATGATTTTCCTTGGATCAAAGAAGATAAATTTCTTGCCAACCAGACATAGTAGAGTCTCAAAGATTTTTCTTTAGGAGCGTTGCCTTTGACATACTTTCATTCATTATTCAGTTTGGTTTTCCAGAATTTCGAAGCCCAATCTAGGCTGAAACTAATGGAAAGCACGAATAGGTGTAGCACACTCAACTTAGTGTGTAACATGTGATTGTTCACTTCTTACCTGCCTATCTAGCTGTGTAAATCTGCTTCTAAGGACACTTTAGCTCCGTTATCCCACTCGGTACCATTCTTAGTGTGACCCACTGGCACTTGGGAAGCTTGAGGATCAAGATTCCTATCTCTAATCCTACACATCCAATGAGGTATTAATAGCCATTCTCTCAAAGTAAATTCTGAGAGCAAAGATCCTTGTGAAATACTAGAGTAGGCTGTGTTAAATATGTTGCTCTTCTTCAGAACTTACCAAGGCTTGAAAACTGCCTAATCCTGCCAGGTTTCAGGGCCCAGCACTGCACCAAATATGCTTGACTATGACATTTGTTTCTAGCCATTAACATCCACCAAACTATTAGTGTTCAACAGAACATGGTATAGAAGATTCTCCCTTTTTAAAAAGGACCAGACACCATGGGAAACCTCATAAAAGTTGAGAACAAGTTAACAGAATAGCAGACTGTTGAAAGGAATCTAGAAACCTAAGAAAAGGGCTTTAATAGAGACTTTGAAAATGTAGCTTTCACATGCCAGTGGCTAGACTCATGCCCTGCTTCAGAAAAACTTCAGTGGGTTCATGTTAGAGAATGAATCAATAAGGGAGTATGAGTCAGCTCTTCTGTTTAAGGAGACTATATCCCTGTATTGTTTTCATTTTATGTAGAATCAAAATTACAAAGAAAGGTAGAAATGGTGAAATAATGTGCCTTTACTGAAGCTGATCTACTTATACATGAATGAGTAAAAGGTTATCTATCCATTTATTTAATAAATACTTGAAGGGATAAATAGAGAATCCTAGAGAAAGGATTGTGTGTTTAAAGGATAGTAATACACAGCCAAAATGGTGAATGGTTAAAAATATAGAATACACCTGGGTATATGCTACATGTGCACACACACACACACACACACTCAACCACACACGTACACACCAATCTCAGACAGCCTTTTGAAAAGTTTCCATAGTCTCCCAAGACAAACATTTGAATATTTCCACCCTTCATCTCTATGAAAGAGAAATTGATGGAGGCAGGAAAACATATGTCATGTGGAGAGCTTTTGATTTGGTTTTGAATTATCCAACCACAACTATGTAAAATTTATTTTGGGAAACAAGGTTAATAGAATGGAACAAGGAATGGTAAAGGGCAATTGATCATTTGCCTTGTGAATTTTCTTCAAATACATCTTTCTTCCTTCATTTATCTACAAAATTCTTACGCTGTGCTTTCTACTCTATTTTACTCCACCCCCTGTTCTGGATATTTTTCAAACTGGCCTTTCTTTTCTCACTAATTTGCTTAGATGCTCTACTGTAGTAGTTAGAGGACACAGAGAGAACCAGAAAGACAGAGAAATGAATTAGAAATATTTCCTGTGCAAGAGACTTTCACAGGAACCCTGGAAGTGAAAAAACTGTGTGTAGCAGGAAGTCACACCCAGCAATATTTTGAAGTCATCAACCTTTTTAAACTAACATCTGTAAAGGTTGTATTCTCCCAGTGTGACAGTTCCATCCCTCTGCATGTAGCCCCATGTAGTTGTTCATGTTCCTACACACGTTTTCCCTTTTTGTTTCATGGACAACAGCAGTGCTGCTATTCCAGCACTGTGCATAGTGACCTACACTCTCCGCCCTTTCTCAAGCAGAGCACTGGCCTGGGACAAGCCACTGGAGGGAGAAACGAGGCTGAGAGGACACAAGAATGCGGGGTAAACACATGGGCAAGAGAGAAAAGAATTTCCAAACTGCCTTGAGCTTCTCCATATGTTCCTGTTGTTTAGTGGCAGCTTTCAATAGCTCTCCTGTACCTTTTAGTCTTGAGTATAAATTTGTTCTGTAAATTAAAGTGTTGGCTTGTGCTCCCCTGGTGTTTAAGAAGGTGAGTGATGAGCTTGGTGGGAGTATGTTTGTGTAGAAAGGTGTCATAAAAGATGATGTCTTGGCCCACGAGATGCAGGGTCCAGGTTGTTAAAGAAAATACTAGAGTTGAACATAACTAACACGTCATGAGAATAAAGCTCTTGCCAAACGTAACTTACTTTTGAGTCTGAGATCTCAGTTTCTACTCTGTGTTTTTAAGGAATATTTTTAGCATTTTAAGAATATTTGCCTGCTGATTTTATCAAGTTATAAGACAAAGCAATAAGTATTCTGCATTTTTCACTGACTGAAACATTAAAATGCCTTTAATTGTATGTCCATCACCTGTGCACATTTATTGGGTAATAAGTTCAATGTGGGAATTATGTTCTAAAACGATTTAGGAATAGACAAGTGTTATTATTCGTTTCTCTCATTTTGAGGTTCAAACAATAAAATAGGAGGTTATTAAGCTGAGTGAGGAATTTCTTAACCATCTTCTTCTTATAATCTGTATTATTGGTTTTGATTTTTATATTAAGTAAAATATGTAAGTGTATGCTACCCATCCAGAGAGTTCTTTGGCAAATAACACTTTAGGGAAAGTCCCAAAGACAAATATCAAAAACAGATTTGCTACATCCAACTACATTACTCTTTAGAAAACAGTTCTGATAAGGTTCTGATATTCTCACATTAGTTAATCTATTTTAAATGCAAAAATAAAATCCATATTTCAAGCTGACAAAATTGTCAGCTAGAGTAATTAATTAAACATATGTTAGGATGTCACATAGTGTGATAACGTGCTATTTCAGAAGCAGCTGTGTCACAGAGCTATGCTTTAGATGCAGATTTTATGAACCTAAGAGAAAAAGTATTCATGAAAAATGTGTTCATGGTATCTTGGAAAGTATTTGAAAGTTTTATGTTTACTTTAGGCCCTCAACACGAATTTTCTAGCACTCACGGATGGTTTTATCAATGGTTCAATACATCTAGGAAGTTCTTAATTGGTAAAGATTTCATGGGGAAGGAGATAAAGTATTATCATTCTCTTTAGGAGCAGTGGAAAATTGCTACTAAGTTATTTCCTAAGTTCTGATCAGTCTGCTGGTGAAAACCAAGTAAAATTCCTCAGGACTGAACTCTGTGTTAATTCTGTAATACCATAGCCATCTTAGACCTGAGGAAAATGCAGTGCAGTGTAAACCTCAGATTATGCCCACATTTGGCTCACATCAAAGCTCAGAGTCTAAGTATTTAAAGTGAGACTTCAGAAGTTCTCTTGACTAAAATCTAATAAGTTTGTTTCTAACTTGGGTGTCTATGTAAACATTGCTTTTCTTTCCAGTCATTCTTTGTTAACAAGGGATGCTTTTCAATTAACAGTTAAGTAATACACTTGAACTGATCTTTGTTGATTGTTTCTGTCAATAAAGTGAGGCATCATCTTCCATGCTTGATCATAAATTCAGCTCTAAACTATAACCTGCAAAACAAAGTCATAATCTGAGTGACAGCTCACTCTTTCCTGGCAAAAATTTTCTCGTAATGTTTTAAAATTTATAAAAGACTTCCATCAGAATAAGTCTGAGTCATCATTTCTGTAAGTTCTTTTGTTTAGACAAGCCTGTTATTTCTTTTCTTGCTCTTATTAGAAGATGTAAACTTTTGTAGAACTTGCTTGTCTTTAAGCTCTCTTGCTATTTCATCCAACGGTACAATTTAAGATCTTACAAGTGGCAATGGTGGTGAGAGGAGGAAGTTTCGTTTCTTTAGTGCTGGGCAGGCCAAGCTGCGAGTGAGGTAAAGCTCTCCCTGCCCACTCGAGCACTCAATGCAATTATTTTTCAAAAGCACCTCTCCAGTTTCACGTTATAGAAACGAGCTCCGTCCACAATCTGCGCTCTTTGCTCCATGATGGTTAAGATACCAGTGACTGCTGGCCGACTCTGGACTCAGAACACGTGCGCTGTTCTTAATTACAGTAAAATCTTTTAGAAGGATATGAAGACAAATACAGCAAAGGCTTTTCCTTACTATAAAGATGAACAAACTACATTTCTGTTAAGGAATAGTTTGGTTGGTTTACTTTTTCCTCTGTCAATCTAGGTACACAATGAAAATTTAAACCCTATGGAAGTCATTTCTTATTTTAATTGAATACTATCAGGTATTTGGCATAAACTAGAAAGATGAGCTTAACATCATAAAGTCCAAAAACAATGTAAAAAGTGTAAAATGAACCCCCCCCCAAAATGACAGGTTGAAAAGCTCTGGAAAAGTAAGTCTGTAATAGTTCAGGGTATATGTTAGATTCTACTTTTACTTTAATTCCATTTTCACTTAAAATTACAGGGTGGAAGTTTTTTTTATTGTAATATTTCCAGTGTGGAACAACAGAAGTTTCTTAGTAAAATAAAAAAGGAAAAGTATGGCAAAAATCAGACCAATGGCTTTCTCTTACTTTCAAATACTGATAGGATGATTAATACGGTAAGCATAGCATAAAGACATAAAAGTTGAAATTTTTTTTTTTTTTTTTTGCTTCTTGTCTTTCTCACCCCACAACCTTGATCAAACCTACTTTTATTGTCTTTAAAGTAAGGCTCATTTAAAAAACTTTCTTGAATCTTTTTTGATCAGGGCTCATTACACTGGCAACAACCCTACTACTGATTTCAAAAGAACTTCTGCAAAAAGGCACTGTGCAGGTTTTGGATTTTGTTTGAAGCGTGAACTTGTCTCTCACTGCACTCAATATTTTCTGAACAAGAATCAAAAGCTAGAAAGGGAGCTTGTCATTCCACAGAAAATGTCAGGTTTTTCAGTTTTCCTAAAATATGCATTTCTCCCTTTAAAAATTTTTTTTTTTTCAAAATAGGCTACGAGGTAGGAGAATAGAAACCGCATGGCAGATAATTCAAAAACCGAATGTTGTACACTGAAATGTTTTTAATCGCACGAGCTGTGACTGGTAACATTTACAGAGAGTGCTGTGGTTTACTGGGATGAAGCTCATAGAAGATACAAAGCGCACTGATTCAAAAGAAATGTGAAATAATTAGAGGAATAGTGCATGGAATTCAAAGCATTTTAAATAGCAATAAAATAAAAAAAGATCCAGATACATATGGAAGACTTATCATTGTTCAGTCTACTTCATTTTATTACTTCTTAAAAATGTTACTTTCCATTTCTTCAGTGTGAGATTTCAGAATTGTGAATGAAAATTAAAAATATTCAAAGTAATAAAGAAGATAGGGAGAAACATGCGAAGGAGATGAATTACTGTTTTCTTCCACTACAAAAAATAATTCAAAATAACTAAGCAAACAAAGTGATGAGGCGCTCGCTCGGAGGTAGCACCAAGTTGCTTCCGTTGTTTGCCAGGAGCACCCTGTGCAGTTTAACAACCCGCCGGTGACCAGTTCTCAAGACAACCGAGGGCACCACAAGGGGACACAGGTCTCCAGCTGACACCGTACTGCCGTCCTTCCCCATTCCAAAGGAAGCATGCATGTGTAAGGAAAACATGCTGCAATTCGAAATTTTCCTCGCATTACTTTTTCTTTTATTTGTGGAACATAAATCTCTGCTTGCTGGGGACTGCTACCAATGGACAAAACCAATACCCGGCTCAAATTCATAACTCGAAAACTTAGCTTAAGGGCCATGCATTTAGCTCAGTGGTTCTGGCACCTGCCTAGCAAGTGCAAGGTCCCTGGTTCAATCCCAGTAACCACATACAACAACACCAGGCGTGGTGACTCATGCCCACCAGCAATCAGCAGTACATACCACAGTGCCAGGTGTGGTGGCTCATGCCTGTAATCCCAACTCTCAGAAGGCAGAGGCAGGAGAATTACTGAGTTTGAGGTTTACCTTGGCTACATAATGAACTCAAGGCCAGCCTGGACTACAAAGTGAGACCTTATCTCAAAACAAAACAAAACAAACCCCGAGCTTAAGATAGGTCTTTCTATTGATTGGTAGTTAAGGCTATAACTCTATTCTTCATTTAGATTTCTTCTCAGTAAAATTACTACAATCCCACTTTGTGTGATGTAATATTTTTTACAGAGGAACAGGACTTGGGATAACTTTTCACACCAATGAGCTTGTAAGGCAGTATCCTGAAGATTAAATTAATAAAACATAAAGGCATGGTAGTTAAAAGAAAACTTACCTCCCTGTCCAGTTATAACAATGATAAAGGAGGATAGTATAATTCAAAGGAATTAGGCACATAGAACAAAGACTCACCGATGTGACTAGTCAATATGTACATTCCTTGGTCAAAAGTAAAAGTGAAAAGAGATTTGATAGAAACTTTTCCAAGTATTTCAACTTAAAAAAAGAGCAAAGTTTAGACCTCTTTTTAAGGTGATTATTTCTGATATTATGACAACTTAAATTTTTACAATTTATTTCATTCCTCTGATTTAGAGAACTGTGGTCCTAACTAAAATGAATACAAATGGCAGAAATAAATATTTTTCCCTGGGGAGAAGTAGACACTGACTATGAAAACATGTTCTTAGTATAAAAGATCAGGGAAAGATTGGACAGACGGGTGCTTTGCAAAGCTTCTTCCTGGAAGGTCATAGAAAGCTTCGCGTGTAAATGCACAGTCAATGTTGTGTGCAGGGAAGAGGATGCTTAGACACCAGGAAGATGAAAAAGTGAGAAGAAAATAAACCAAAGTGGGCGTGGCCAGACCAAGCCACGCCCCTCAACACAGTCCCTTAAACTGCAATTTCCTCTTTTCCTTTTCTTATCAGTAATCACCATCTTGTCTTGATGAGCAGTTCAAACTGGACAGTTTGCAGAGTCCAGACTTCTAATAAGCAAGTTGAACTCTTTCTTTTTTTTTTTCTCAGTGTCTTCCTGTTTCTATTTTTGCTGTGCCTGTAGGAAAGTTTGCTCTTGCTCTGTAAACAAGAGAAATGTAGCACACAGAGGGAGACGGTGTGACCTGCCCGGAGATCCCAAGGCCAAAGAAAGCTTCACGAAGAGAGACGGAAATGGCTTTTGTAGGAATCCAACTTTTACATGTGTGGCTTTAAGCCAACTGCAGAGCTCGGTTCTGAAGTTTTGAAGTCAAACTCAGTGTCATCAACACAAATGGTAGAACTAAGTCTCTCAAAACGACCGCGTTCTGCAAAAAAATAAATAAATAAACCCTCAGAACGTGTTCAGCCCCTGAGACAGAGGCAGAGCGACCCCATGAGCGGCTCCAAAAAGAGGGACTCTGGGCCTCTTCGGTGCTTCGTGCAGCTTCACACTGGACAGAAGGAAGCAGAACCCGAACCTTGAGCCCCAACAGCCAAAGCCGCTCTTCCTCTTCTAGCGCGCAGTTTCAAGATCCAGAAGAATCCAAACGTAGGCCTTTCTGTCTTGCTATTTTAGGCTTGTCTTTTCATGAGGAAAATATACATGATAAACGCATCACTTTTTTTCACAAACAGAAAAGCGCAGAGCGAGAGACTTTCCCTAATCAGCGTTGCCTACTCCCTCTATCTCACTCACGCTTGTGCGTAGCCGGAACTGTCTTAGAGAACGGGTTTTCTGATGTGACGTGTACACTGTGATTTGTAAGATGTGGAAGCCTTTTTACTGAATTACTTTTATGTCACCTTTTAAATATGATTAAAAGCACATTCCTGAAATTATTTAAAATTTCACTCCTTTTGCTCTCCTTCCTGACCTACCGTTTATCCCCTTCGGAGTAGACAGTTTGCGTACCTGATATGTAATATAGCTACATGTCTTTAACTCTTAGAAATATTTTCCTCAGATGGACGGAGCCGTAACTAAGCAGACACACCCTGTCCGCATTCAGAAAGTAACTGAAAGTCCAGAAACTCAAACGTGTGGAAATCCTTTGAAATAAGAGGGCTGTCTTCAATTTTAAACAAATCAAATAAAAAGTGACACTTTTAAAATGTGAAAATATCATCATTTCAATAAGACAGTTTAGTAATTCCTCTCTAGAGTTGTCATTTAATCTGAGAAGCTCCCTATTTTACAGATTGCTGTCATTGTGGATATGTTTACAAGCCAAATTAATATAAAATTATATTTGTAAATGTAGACTGATAAACTAATGTGTAATAACAATAAAACTAAAAATTATTTAACCATATATTTCAAACTATTATTTCAACAAATAGCTTAAAATATATTTCTTACAATGATTTCATTCAGAAGACATAATAGAGACTAAAACTTAATTCATATGCATTTGTTAAAAGCCTGACATGAATTTTAATGTTTCACTAATGTAACAAATGAATATAGTTTCTTTTTAAACCATTCATATTTCTAATATTCTATTCTACTGTTTGCTTCCAGTTTTTTTAACAACATACAGTTCACATAAACAAATAGAATTTAGTGACTGTTTCATTAAAGAAAAATTTAACAAATGGAATGGCTTTCTTTATTTAAATGGTCTCCCAAAAGCCAGTTCAAAGTTAGAATGCAGTCAACAATATATTCCATAATTCCAATATTTTTCTTTTAAATTGTTTGCTACTATTTAGATTATAAATAGCCTTTCCAGTAGGAAAGTCTTCAGACTGATGACACTATGAAAACTACATCACTTAGGAGACCGAAGCTCTGTTTTAGATTAGAAAATCCTTTTTTAGAATCCCAGTTTCGATTTGCAGTGAGAATGACTCAGCCTCTGATGACAGATTGGAAATCGAATGTGCAAAGATTCAGCCTAGGACTGTTGAGAGTTATAGTAGAAAGGAGAGATTTTCTTATAAAAAAATATTGGGGTTTCCCCCTGTTCATTACCATGGTCTATTCAAGAAATAAAAATCATTTTTATCTGCAAGACCAAAGCTCTAAGAAATCAT
Source organism: Thryonomys swinderianus (assembly GCA_004025085.1). Lineage (NCBI taxonomy): Eukaryota > Metazoa > Chordata > Mammalia > Rodentia > Thryonomyidae > Thryonomys > Thryonomys swinderianus. The sequence continues at coordinate 33,073 of PVIC010012071.1, forward strand.
GTAAATTTTAATCATAGACTATTAGGATTAGATTTCATCTAGAGAAAACCGTACATTCACTCCAAACAAGTCAAATAAAATAAAAATATTTTTATTTTCAATTGTATTTCCAGAGATGAAATTATTGATTCTTTTACAGTTCTTATTTTGAAAAACACAAAACCTATGGACCTGTGAGAAACACAATATAATAAACACTATTGTTTCTTTGTCAAATATTTTGGTTCATTTACTTTTTCTTTCTTCCTCTCTGTATATACTTTTTATGATGATCTGCTTAAAAGTTCATTGCAATCAACACAGTTTTAATTCTGCAAACTTAAGTGAATATTGTCTAAGAACAAGAACACCCAGCTACAAAACCACATTATCATAACACTCAAGAAATTCATTGTCTAATGTACACTTCTTCCTTGATACTTTGTTGTATTTTTAAATCCATGATCCACTGAAGAACTGTATATTTAGTTGGTTGTTTAAACTCCTTTAACCTCTAATGAGTTTTTAGTTTGATAAAATGAGAATGTATATGTTCAAAATTACTCGATCTGAAAAGTATCATCCATTAGTACTGACAGCGAATGATCAAGAATCAACACTGAAAATCGAGCCTCCGTCTTCATAAAAAAAATGTGTAATTGCTTTAGTAGAAAAATTCCTCTCATATTCAGCTCCCCTCAACTACTGTGAGGTAAAAATAAGAGAATCAACTTTGAAATTAGCCAGGGTCTGCATACAATCCCTACACTTCAAGTTCAGCACATTAAACTGATCCCAGAAAAGAGAGGTGCTGTTTGCCCCGGCGACCTGGTGGTGTGTACAGCATGAGGGTAACGTGCTGAAGATGCAGTTGATGAGCCAGCAAAGGAAACGTTTTGTGAAGGTTTGTTTTGATCGGCACCGGACCTCACCGAGCAAACGCTCTGCCCTCCATGTCCTTTTACATAAGAAACCCTGAGGGTCACTTTCCATAAGAATCTGAACGCGTCCCTGCAGCATTTGTAGAAATATACTAATGAGTGCTATCATACTGAAAGCACCTTCCCTCTCAGAATACTTCTCTTTTTCCCGGTTGTCTTAGTTTAAAAATTTTATCAAAAATAAGCTCGCTCTTGGCATTTCTCTTGAGAGAAAAAAATCTTTACTTAGCTAGAAACACACTACTTTAAAAAAGATACTCAAATCGTCACTATTAAGATGTTCTATGAATTCTTTTTATCTCATACTCAGATGCAACCATTAAAGTATAAATCTTAATTTTGTACAATAAACTCAATACATTTACTAGTACTTATGGAAAACTATATCACCTTTGTTTTTTTTTGTTTTTTGCTTTTTTTTTTTGAGACAGGGTCTCGCTTTGTAGTTCAGGCTGGCCCTGAGCTCACTATGGTGCCCAGGCGAGCCGCCGTGAACTCGGCAATCCTCCTGTCTCTGCCTCCCGAGTGCTGGGATAACAGGCGTGAGCCACCACGTCCGGCATTGTGGTATGCGGTGTTGATTGTTGGTGGGCCTGTCTCCACGCCCAGCATTATATGTGGTTACTGGGGATCGAACTCAGGTCCTTGTGCTTGCGAGGCAGGCGCCGGAACCACTGCGCTAACCCTCCGGCCCAACCTTTGATATTTTTCATAACTAAATATCCATAAGACAAATAAATGTAATCACCGTAGTGAATTTTTTCCAAATCTCGAGTCAAACACACACAAAATATTTTAGTTCACTTGAAATATAATTCTTCATAAAAATAAAAGAAGCAATGATGATGTCAGAGAAGTAAAGGAAAGGTTACTGTTTTCCTGATCCTAATTTTTCTGTAAAATTCAAAAGTGAGTCAGACTGGATTTCAAACTAGAGTGAGAAAGGGCAATATATCTGGTTTGGGGGTTTCTAGTGCCATCTAGTGTTGAGCTTTATGAGGGAACTATGTTTTAACATGATCGCTACCCTGCAGTTTGGAACAGATTCCTTGAAAGGGAAAAGGTAAATTGCAATCCTTTCAATCAGTTAATTTCTAAGTCCCTCTTTTTTATAAGGCCAACCCACTATGACTCTATAATCTGGAATATATATAAAAATACAGAAACATTCACATACGAAAGCAAAATTTACATTTTTGTATATATGACATTCATTCATATTCAAATTTAATTATTATACTGGGCCAGTATAAATATTTGGCAGGTGCAATCCATAGCAAGATAAGAAAATGTAATGTCTCTCAAGTTTACTTCACTAATATTTACTTAAAATACTGCTAGTGATTTTTTTCCCATTGTAACTTTATATAAAGCAATCTGTTCAGTTTGAGCAAACATTTTATGTGCTCAATTTAATAATAGAAATTTGCACCAGGCATGGTGGCTCACGCCTGTAATCCCAGCACTTGGAAGGCAGAGACAGGAGGATTGCTGAGTTCGAGGCTTGCCTGGGCTACACAGTGAGCTCAGGGCCAGCCTGAACTACAAAGCGAGACCCTGTCTCAAAAAAAAAAAAAAAAAATAGAAATTTGCTTTTAGAAATTGAATGTTTGTGGTATCATTCTATAAAACCCCTCAGTCTGGGCCCACATCCTATAGATTCACTGAAGTAGAAACAATGGGTCATATTTTAACTAACTTCCACAGCGCAGTGAAACCATGTTAGTGGAGAGTTCCTGGAGATATGCTCAAACATAACTGTGATCTAATGATCTAATTCAACACATGTTTGAGTCTCACTTACTTTTCACCCTTTTTATGTCTTAGGTATAATGCAATCATGTAGATTACAGGTTCAAAGAGTGGTTCAGATTAGTGTTTTATTGGTCTGCAGTATGATTGTCAAATACAACTCTTTTATGATTAGATATCTGAAGCTGGCATAGATATGTCACACTGTAATAGCGTGATAAAGATCGTGCTGGTATTTAAAGTTTTACTTTAAAGTCAAGCTGACATTTTAGCCATTAATTTTATCTATTATGAGGCAAAATGGAGTGGTGTGTGCAAGTGATAATCGCTCCTTCTTTGAAAATAAGAAGTACAATTTGACTTTGGCAGGATTTCAAGAGTGGGGGAGACTTATCTGCTTGTAAATGTCTCCTTCACATATATGGTTATGCCATTTATTTTTTACTTTTCTTAATGTAAAGAGATCTGTAATGGAAAAAGAGCAAGAGGAGAATTTAGAAACATGTGTATATTTATATACACATACATATGAATAATATTAACTCTATAAATGAAGACATCCCCTTAACTTTTCTCTGTAAATTACAGCACACCAGAATCTATCTTAAAATATAAAATATGGTATTTATTTGTTTGAGACTAGTTAGTAAGCCATACGTTCTACCATTTGATATTTTTACATGGAAAGCTTTCTCTTGACGGTTATGCTCTTTCTAAATTATCGGTCATTTGCAAAATTGAGTCTAAGCCATGTCTTATATGGCTATAAGTGTCTACACTATCAATGTACTGTTAAAATATGACAGGATGAACTGGAAGATTTTTAAATATATGTGTGAGGATGGTTGCCAAAAAATGGAAAAAATATAGGGTGAAGGCAAATCAGTGCCTATTCTTCATACATAAAAGCAAAACAAAAATACCGAAAACAACTATGAGTAAGACTCTGCAGCTAAGGTTTGGGGGCCACAATCAAATTCATAATTATTACTAAAATCGTTTTCTCAGTTTCACTCAACAGCAAAACAGCCTTTTCAAAGCTTCCTTAATCTTTTGCCAACTCTCCCGAAGACATGGAGGCTCCTGCAATTATGTTCCCAATCCCCCAATCCACAAAGGTATTTTCCTTTCATCGTTCTTCTATGTGAGGATTGTTTTTAATTTGGAAACGCCATAAGGAAGACAAACTCTGTCATAGTCACTTTCGGCTGCTGTGACAAATTAGCAGAGATTGGAGGACTTGAGCATCGGAAATGCATTTTCTCCAAGTTCTGCAGTCTGAAGCTCCAAAATCAGAACGCCAACATGGTCAGAGCCCAGTGAGGGTCTTTTTCTGGTGACAGATGGTTATTTTCTTTTCATAGCCACACGTGGTCAGAACAGAGTGGGAGAGTTTCCTCTCTGGGACACTAATTCTACTCACGCGTGATGTACATTCATGATATAATTACTTCCTGAAGGCCACCCCCAAATATCGTCACAAGTGGTTATTCGGAATTTCAACACATGAATGGGGGACTAAACTTTTACAGGCACACGCAAGAAGATTTTCCTAGGCTAAATATATCACAATTTGGGGCAAAAGTGACCACTGGAGCCTACACACTTTTTTTTTTTTTTTTTTGAGACAGGGTCTCGCTTTGTAGTTCAGGCTGGCCCTGAGCTCACTGTGTAGCCCAGGCAAGCCTCAAACTCAGCAATCCTCCCGTCTCTGCCTCCCAACTGCTGGGATTACAGGCGTGAGCCACCATACCCGGCACTGTGGTATGTGGTATTGATGGCTGGTGGGCATGAGTCACCACGCCCAGCATTGTATGTGGTTACTGGGATCGAACCCAGGGCCTTCTGCTTGTGAGGCAGGCGCTGGAACCACTGAGCTAAATCTCCGGCTCCCTACACACTTCTTTATAACTTTAGAGGTCTTAGTTGTAGGAGACAGTAAGAACAATTTAGAATCAGGTAAAAAGATCTACTCCCAAATTTTCTAGTGTTTAGCTATATATTGAGGCAAACATAAAATTCTCCATGTTCCTGTGATCAAAACTAGACAGATTATTCTCTATGCTTCCAGGAGATTTCAATGAGCCATAGATCTAGAAAAAATGGTGAGAATGAAGTGAACGCTGTGTCACTTACTAGGCAGTGCCTGTATATCCTAGCATGCTACATTGTAACAGGTGAATGTAGGGGATTAATAAATGCTGAGACAAGAGATGAAAGTGAAAATGCCATATGGATTGGCTGGGGATTTGGTGCAGTGGTTTTGGCATCTGCCTGCAAACTCAAGGTCCCAAGTTCGATCCCTAGTTCCACACACCACAATGCTCTTTCATCTGGATGAAGAGAAACCAAGAAGCACTAGGGAGATTTAGTAAGTATTCCAGGAGACCAGAGCACTACCAAGCTACTTCAGAGTTTTTTCTAAAAGATATATCAGTGAACCTAAAAGCAATGCTAATTTCTCTCTCTCTCTCTCTCTCTCTCTCTCTCTCTCTCTCTGGGAGTGTGTGTGTGTGTGTGTGTGTGAGTGTGTGTGTGTGTTTAGGTACCAAGTATTGAACTTGAGTTAGACATGGCACCAGTTGAGCTAAATCCCTGGCACAATATTACATTATTTAAATTAAATAATTTTGACTACTTTCATACTTGAAAAGTACATAAACAAAATGGCCTCTTTTTTAGTTGGAGAGATTGGACAAAAGAAAAATTCACAAAATAAAAGTAACACAAGGTTAAATTCCAATTGCTATAGTTTAGACCTAAAATGAACAACAGAAGCTCTTATTCTGAAGGCTTGACCTTCAGTACAGCAGTGTTCTTAGGTAAACCCTTGGGGTGAGTGTGTCATATGAGCTCTACTTTCATCAGGGCATCAACCGATTGGTCAATCAATTCATAGCTATTGGGAGACAGTATAAACCTTGGGATAGGACATAGTTGTAGGAAGTATTCTCTGCAGGTATCTGATACTACAGCCTTGAAGGGTGTATTTTGTCCACAGCCCACCCCCCCATTCCCCCCTGTCCTCTCTGCTTCTCTTCATCTAAATAGACCCTATACATTGGCAGAGGTTGGGGGAAGAAGCAATAGCAGTAGGCCAAACTACACAAATAGATAGGAGTCAGGACCAAAGCAGATCTGGAAAAGGTAGAGATCTCTCCAGAGATATGATCTAATAATCATACTTCAAATCATCGCATTTTATTTATAGGCTGATAACATAAATAGGACATAAAAATAAAAGTTCAAAGATCTGAGAGATCATCTACTACAACTTCACTTACAGAATCAGAAGTTATAACCTTCAGAGGCTCAAATACTTGTCAAAGTTTCCTAAACATAAATATAAAAATGGAACCCAATGGACAGTTATATATTTGCAGGACCAGTGCACTTTTATCTAGTCAAGCCATTGCTCCATAATACACATAGTATTTAAAAAAATAAAACTGGACTGCTATGAACAAGGGTGCACATCTGTCTTGTCCAATGTGATTTTTTAAATTCCTTTGGGTACATTCCTAGCAGAGGAATGGCAGGGTCAAATGGGACCCCTAGTCCTAGTTTTCTGAGGAATCTCCACACAAGTCGGCAATCCCTCCAACAGTGGGGAAGGATTTCTTTCTCCCCACAGCCTCGCCAGCATTTTTTGTGGGTTGATTTTGTAATAGCAGCCATTCATGGTGGAGTGATTCTGAAAGAAAATAAAAGAGCATGTATGTAGGGGGTGGGGAGGTGTGGGTGGGTAGGGATGTGGGTAAAAATGAGAATTAACTTGTGTCATATACTGGTACAAATTCTCCAGTGTTATGTATGATTGTGAGATGTACATAAAATGTACCAATAAAGAATTCAATTTTAAAAACTACAGATTCTTGACAACTGAAATAAGATAAAATTAAAACATAAAAAAGATTTGGTACATTGCATAAAGCCAGACAAGAAGTTTTGATGTGGTCCTGTCATTTGAGTAGCCTAAATTTATGTTATCCTGAGGAGGCAGCAGCGAATGTTACATTTGGTCATTTAGATGGTTTAATTAGTATCCTGACCTGCCCCCCACATTTAAACTGAAGCAAGTTACTTAAACTCTATCCAAGTCATCTTATTTATTGATTTATGTGAAAAGTTTTCATACAATCCAAAGAAGAACTATAAGTGAGATATCTGGAACACAGTTTGATAACTTGAGGATCCTCACTAGTTTGGTTTTTTTTTTTTCCTGTTTTCCTAGGAAAGGTTTGTATCCACTGTGGGAAGTGGCTCAGCATGGTGTAATTGGACCTGGCATATATGCCTGGGGTTTTGGGGAGTAACTCCTGAGTCAGGGGTCTGCACTTTACGGTGCTGCCCTGAATATACCAGAGGATCTGCTCTATCAAGGAGCTGCCCTGGTTTACCACCAGAAAACATGTCCTGGCTCTGGGAAAATACCCCTATTCCTGTGCTGGGCCTGCTGACCATTGTCTCTCAAGTTAGCAACGTGTTGTTTCTCTTCCACTTTCTACGTAGGTTAGGACAGAGTTCCACAAAGTTAGCAGAATTAATTAACTATATGATGGAAGTACTTATTCTTCTGGTCTTATTCTATTAAAAGTTAA